>PVKA01011259.1:0-61581 GCA_004027165.1 Ctenomys sociabilis
AAAAAAAAAAAAAAAAAAAAAAAAAAAAAAAAAAAAAAAAAAAAAAAAAGATTATATATATATATATGTCTTCCTTGTTCCTGGAACTATGCTAGATTTGGGGGACATAAAATGACTTAGGAAGGACAAAGAAAAGTCTATCTCTAAAGCCCAGTAGTTTGTTCTTTTAGATGACATTTGTCAAAAAGAGAATCAGAAGACTGGCAATACTACCACAAAGAAGGACACCAAAGTGGGCCATGGTGATGTACACCTGTAATCTCAGCACTTGGGAAGCTGAGGAATGAGAATAGCTATGAGTTCAAGGCCAGCCTGGGCTACACAGGGATACCCTATCTTGAAAAACAAAAATTAAAAAGAAAAGAAGACGCTGAAAAAAATAAATGATTTTTATGCCTTTGTTCAAAACATAGTGTTTCCCCATTGTGTGGGTTTATTGTTCTGTAGGAGAAAGGCCCACAGAGTAGATAAACAGCTGTGAAACCCCAAGGAAATGGGGAGTGCATGGAGGGTTACTGAAACCTGATTCTGGTGTGCTAGAATCACAGGCTGCTCTTTGAAATACATAAATGGTAAATATAGGACACATAAGACCAATTATGAATTTATGCTGTCATAAACTCATAAAAACTAAAATCAAGATATAGCACAGATGGGGTGGGGAGATGGCTCAGTAGAATAAGTCCTTGCCTGGCAAGCACAAGGGCCTGATTTCAATCCCTGGTTCCACGGAAAGAGAGAGAGAGAGAGAGAGAGAGAGAGAGAGAGAGAGAGAGAGAGAGAGAGAGAGAGAGAGGGATAGCTGAGAGACTGGGCGTGATGGCACGTGTCTGTAATCCCAGCGCTTGGGAAGCTGAAAACAGGAGGATCACTATGGATCCGATCTGTGTAGTGAGACCCTGTAGTCTGTGTACTAAAAAGCATTAAAAAAACCCTAAACTTTAAAAGAAAAGCACAGGTGGAAATAGTAGCAGCTCTGTGAAATGGGAGAAAGGAACATAATTCCAGGATAACAGGATTTTAGGACACCCAAGTTCTAATCTCCACAAAGCAACCAAACACAAGATAAAGCACAAGAGAGAGAGGCTGTTTGTCTCTTCAGCTGGAAGTGGGCATCTGAACAAGGAGGAGAGGATGTGAAGGCTGGGGAAGGTGTTGCTTTCTTATTTTAAATAGAGATGGGAAGGTTCTTGGGGAAATCTAAGGGCCAGCCTTGTTCTTTGATGCTGATTAAGGGTAACCTCTATGCCCTCACAGCTCTGTTAATCAGTGGCTCAGGGTTTCTCTTGTCTCAGGGTTACATGGATGGACCCGGATGCATAAGAGTTTCATACTTAAGGTCCTAGCTTAAAAAAAATTATTAGTCCATGCTTGCAATGGATGATGACTGCATTAATGGTAGAGCATCTAAGCATGGCCATAGTGTATTTTACGTTTTTTGTGCCCTGCCCTTCCTGTCCCTCTTTGCTCCAACTGTTTCCCTTCCCATTTGCAAAGGCTGTATTTCTACTTTTTTCTCCCCCCCCCCAAAAAAAAGAATCCCTTTTCCCTTTCTTCCTTAACTTGCCATAATATGCTGTGATGCTAAATCCTGCTTAGCTTGGAAATTAATGTCACATTAATGATTTTCAACTGGGAATGACTTTGTTCCCAGGGAACATTTAGCAAGTTGTCACCATAGGGAAGCATGGTCCTGGGCTCTAGGGGACCACTGAGAAAGTCACACTGTGCAGCTCAGCTCCTAGAGGATGCTCAGTCCCCAAAACAGTGTCATTCTGGCTCCAGCATAAGGTTAAAAATACCAGTGAGGAGCTGGGTGTGCAGTGCATGCCTATAATCCTGGCTCTTGAGATGCTGAGGCAGGTGGATCATTATGCGTTGAAGACCAGCCTGGGCTACAATGGAAGCCCAAAGTCAGCCTAAACTGCATAGTGAGACCCTGTCTTAAAAAGACAAAACAAAGCAAAGCCAAACCAGTGAGATTAAGAAACCCTGTGTTGAACCATGAGTACTAAATCAGTTTCTAGTAAGGACAAGCATCTGTTTGTAATGCCTGAATTAGCCTTCTAGGTCATAATGTCATAGCTTCTCTGAGAGTAAACTCCTAGCCTAGATAGATAATGTTACGATGGACCCCTTCACTCACATTTTTTTCTGCTGACTTACTTCCTTCAGGCAAATTTCCAGAAGTCAGAATTCCTGAATCAATGGATATGAATGCTTCTCCACATTTCATCAGCCTGGTTGCCATTCTGCTCTACAAGGGGACTGAAGCAGATATGATCCCCTACAGGAAGGGAGCACCGGCAGTTAGCATTATGAAATGTGGAAGGGGGCACAGATCCCAAATATGTCTCAATATGCTTTTAAATTGCTCTTCAGAATGAATATTTTTCCACATTTCATAGTACTATTATTTTTAAAGTATGAAATGTTTATGGTTTTTTGCTTATTTTTCTGAGTTTCAATGGCCTTTTAAAATTAAATGTAATTTTACTGAGTAGGGACTGTAATGCGAAGTCGATGAAATTGCTGTACTTTTCTCCTGTCCCTGCACAGATCATATTAGTATTTCCTTCTGGAATTTTAATGTACAATTTTAATATTCTCTTTAGGTATTGGTCACCCTACCCAACCCGTAGCGTCTCCACAGAGGCCTGGAGGAAGAAGGCATCTATAGAGATTGACGTCAGCGACCCAGGAAGGGCGCGGCGCTGTACTCGAAGGGGCTCGGGAGCGGCAGGGCCCGCCCTGAAGAAAGGGCACCATCCCTTCAGGACTTCGGAGCCGGCAAAGCTCCCTCCACATGCAGCTATTAATATGCAGAAATCGTCTTCATAAATACTTGATTCTGCTCACAGTGGGGAGGCCGTATATTTGAAAGCGGAAATAGGAGCTTGGACGTGAGTCACGTCTGCTTGTCTCCTTTTTTCCTTGCTCTTTTCATCTCCACGTTTCTCTGCGCTTTTCTTCCCCCCTTTTCCTCTCCGAGCCCGAGGAGGCTGCAGGGGCTGCCGGCCTCCCGCCCGCCTGGACTCAGCCTGCCGGCAGGGGGCGCTGACCATCAGCACTGAACTCCCAGCCCAGCTCCGCGACTCCCGCAAGAGTGGCGAGACCCGGAGACACCCCCTCGGAGCCGCTCCGCCTCGGCCGGCCTGTGGTTAGCGCTGCGAGTGTCCTGCGTCCCCGGCCACCCGGAGGGCAGCGTGCAGTCCTGCTGGTGCCCCCGGGTCGTTCTGCGCGCCCAGTGTCTGCTAGGGGCACATCAAGGTGGTAACGAGTCTGCGGCGCTGACATTTGTTCCTAATCCTTTCCAGATGCTTTAGAGTAAACACGAGATTAGTTATTTGCATGCAGTAGGCTGAGGAAGTAGTTAAAGTGAAGCCTGTGGTTAATCTCATAGAAGGCCATAGGCAAGGCAAGGACCCCCCCTCCGCACCCCCTTTTCCCAGTTTTCCAGAGGTCTGGGCTTCTTGGACTTGGGCTCTGATGGCTTCTCTTTCCTTCCAAGGAGTGAAGAAGGGAAAGGTGCCCTGAAATTAACAAACTCGCTGTTTTGGCAGGAGCCACCCCCTCATTTTACAAAGGGGCCACAGGTAGGACAGCCTGCCCCATCTGGAGGGTAACCAGGATCAGAGCGAAGGCCTGCCCGGGGTCTGGCACACTTCTCTCTAACTGCCAAGTTCATATTCACTCTTGGACTGTCTTTGACCCCTCTGGCCTCCGGAGGTATACAGCACAGGGCTGTGTGAACACAGTCTACCTAAGTTGTTTCAGGGTCTTGAGCCGGAGAATTACCAAAAGGTTCCATGTTACAGTTTCCTTAGTCACAGACCCTCTTGTTTAAGTAAAGGTTCCAGATCTCTCTCTCTCTCTCTCTCTCTCTCTCTCTCTCTCTCTCTCTCTCTCTCTCTCTCTCTCTCTCTCTCTCTCTCTCTCACAGACTCTCTTGTTTAAGCAAAGATTCCAGATCTCTCTCTCTCTCTTAGTCACAGACTCTCTTGTTTAAGTAAAGGTTCCAGATCTCTCTCTCTCTTTTTGTGCCACACCAGGGATTGAACTCAGACCTTTGCACTTGCCAGGCAAGTGCTTATTCTACTGAGCTATCTTCCCGGCCCCTAGATTTCTTCTTATAATGGAGATCTTCAAAGCAAGCATTTAAAAATTAGGCAAGGTGGTGGACACTTGTAACCTCAGCACTCCTGAGGCAGGAGGATCACTATGAGCTTGTGGCCAGCCTGGTGGGCTACATAGTAGCCCAACTGAACCCATTAAAAGAAAAGCACTCAGAGAAATGACAATGTGGATTTTAAGGTTCCTCAGTAGCAGGAGGGAGTAGCCAGCTGTTTGTCCTCAGAAGATGGCTGAACCCAGGCTTGCCCACTGCAGATGCTGAGAAAAACAAATCTATTTTTATTGTTATCTTTAAAGAGTGGTGATATAGGGATGTGCCCCAGAAAGCCAGGGCAGGGCTGGAAGCTGGGGGTAAGGGAGATTGAGGCTAGGTGGCTGTCATATGCAGGAAGAGCCTAAGGGTCCCCATACCCCTGGCTACATGCTGCCTGGGGTTCAATCCTGAGAATCCAGCTGAAGCCAGACCCAACCTCAGAGCATGCACAGAAGGATCAAACTTGTAGACAGTCCTGCTCATATGTCCTTAACCACTAATAGATATTCCTAGCCATGCAGAGAAAGCCTTTTCCTGTCATCATGACTATCCTTGTGTTTTCTTTTTTTTCTTGATTCCTAACTTTTTTTATCCTCATTAGAAATGAATATCTGTGGGCTGGCCAAATAGCTCAGTGGATTAAAGCACCTGCTTAGGCAGATGCAGCGGACAGGGTTTAATTCCTAGTGCTGTGCTGGCCCCGCCCTCAGGGCAAGCTGAGATGGTGATTGAGACTGGGCACGGTGCCTATAATCTACATAGTGAGACCCTGTAGACCCTTACTAAAAGATACAAAAATTAAATTTTTTTTTTAAAAAGAAATGAAATGAAAATGTCTGCCTTCCTTCTTAGTAGATTACACTGTTGGGGGCTTTCTTCTGTCTGGTTTTGCAGCAGTCAGGCAAAGGCTCAGTTTCCTCATATGCATGAAGAGCTGGGCAATGTCACTGAGCTGAGCTGAGACCCTCTAGGTCTGTTATGTGCCAGTCTATTCCACTCCTCTTACTGGTTAGACCACCGAGGCTCAGAGAAGTAGGGAGTCCCACCTAGGGTTACATAGCAAACTGAGAAAAGAACCCAAGATTTGATGCCCAGAGTCAGAACTATACCTTCTTCTCTGTCTTTTGTGTCAACAGTAAGCTTTCATGAACATTCATGTGAAGGTCAGTCCTGGATGCAGTATTAGCTGTGGTAAGAATCAGAAAGAAAAACAATCAAGGCTGTCAGAGCTAAGTCTCATGAATGTTTACATGTACCATATACTCCACACCTAGTTCAGCTGGGTGAGAGACTACAAACATATTTACATCTATAGCACTCACAGTGTAGCAGAAAATGTGCCCCTGCCCCTTCCACCAGTATACTTCAGTTTCCTTAGTTGCCCAGGTGATAGTTCCTGTTCCAGTTCTGGTTGCTTCTGTACCTTCAAAACAACTGGTTAGATAGCTCCCTGATCTAAGAACCTGCCTGGCAAGCACAAAGACCTGGGTTTGATCCCTGGTACTGCATGCCGTGCAGGCCCTGGAACTGGGCATGAGAGTGCACACCTGTAATCCCAGTGCTAGGGAGGCTGACACGGGAGGATCACTATGAGTTTGAGTTGCATAGTGAGAATCTATACCAAATAAATAAATAAATAAAAGATTTTTAAAAAACCCAGCTGGTCAATGTGATGTGTAGCTAGTCATTAAGCTATACATTATATAAACCAAGCCTCAACTGACAAACCATTCTGCCTCTGTACTTCCTTCTTGCTTTTCCCATATAAGCCCTAGACCACCAGAGATTGGGGCCTAATCTTTTGGGAATAATTCCAGTAAGTGATCATTGCTATGAATAAATCTGCCTCCAAATCCTGGGCATCATTTTGGTGTTTCTGCTTGCCGTTCCAGTACTCACTCTCCAGATAACACCTATATGCTCTGCAAGCCCAGATTAAACACCATGTTAAATATAATGGGAGGATCTTATGTCCAAATTTAGATTTTTATTGTTTCGGTTGCTCTTCATTTATTTTTATTTTTATTTTCCATTAGTTTAAATTCTTGAGGGGTACAGCATCACACGGATTCGGTGTCCGATGGCCTTAGCAGGAAGGTTGCTTCGGAACTTGGCACGAACCATGCCACTGTTTCCGTGGGCCCGAGTTACTTTTCCCCAGATCACTCTGGTTTTGTTTGGTTTGCCACCTGGAGTCACTGTGTTGTTTTTTTGCTTTGTACACATAAGCACATCTCTTGCCCAAGTAGAATTCTGTTTCATCCCGGGCATAAACACCTTCAATTTTAAGGAGAGCTGTGTGTTCCCTCTGGTTCCAGAGACCCCGCTTATAGCCAGCAAAAATGGCTTTGCACCACAGTCTTCCAGACATTTTTGCCTTTCAGAAGTCCTGTTTCTGGCAGGCCTCCCCAGACTCCAAGATCTCGGTTGCTCTTTAAAAGAACAAAAATAATTTCTTTGTGCTACTAAAATTCAGATAAAACTGAAATTAAAAAGGAAATATTGATGGCAAAAATCTGCTGATGCTGTTGAATATAAATTTTGTATGATCACACTCTGCTGAAGTAGAAAAATGCTTCTGCCAGCTTCCAGATGGAGATCTGAGACTCCTGTTTCCCTTGTAATGAGAGAGGTGATACCAGCGAGAGACTAGGGTAGGGCTGCAGGAGGGGGCTCCTTCCTGGACATCCCGGAGCCTGACTGCACCAGGTGCCACACAGAGTGGGCCTGGTGTGGACATGCAGTTCCTGTGACACTTGCAGGACCCTGGTGTCCTGTGACACCTGCAGCACCCTGGTGTCCTGTGACACCATGGTGTTACCAGGGTGCTCCACAAGTTAGGAAATTGGAAAAGCAGTCACTCACCCCTGGTTGTGGAATTACTGAAATTTGGAGGAAGGGTTTGCCCAGACCCCAAAATTCCACACGGCTAATGGATTTCTTTCTTCTTTTCTCCTCCCTGAGGAAGTAACTGTAATCCTTATTTTTTATTTTTTGAAGAACCAGGGATTGAACTCAGGCCCTTGCACTTGCCAGGGAAGTGGTTATTCTACTGAGCCATCTCCCCAGCCCCTGTAATCCTTATTAAGGAATGTTTGAGGAACCCATTTGGCTATGCACATGGTTTTACTGTCAAGGTCTTTAATCACTTCTAATGTTCAACAGAAAGTTCTTCCTAGTCATGGTACTCAGATGGAGTTATTTTAAAAAAGAACCAACAGCTATCTATGACTCTGGATCTTTGTCTTTTTGGCCTGAAGGGGGCATTTACCTTTTGTAGGCTGACTTCCCCCTTTCTGTGGTTTCTCTTCTGTCTTGTTTGAAGATAGCTTCTGCATAGTCTTGGGACATTTCTTTTAAAAATTAACTTGGGAGAAACTGAGGCCCAGGTAGTAGACTTATGCCGCTGGCTCTATGCTGTGCCTTGGGATAGCATAAGAACTTGAAGCAGGAGCAGATGTTCACCTCAGTGTGTCTGCTTTCCCTCCTCATCCTGCTGCCTCCCCTCAGACTTGCTGAACTTGCCCCTCACAGCTGCCTGGCCACAGGCCACTCTCTGCACAGACCCAGCCCAGCAGTACTGCCCTGTGATGAGGTTCACTTCACTATGGCTTGGAAAGAGCCTTGGGTCATTCAGAAATAAAGCTTATAAATTCTAATGCAGGGGGGAAGTTCTTGCAACACCAGGCGAATGAATCAGTCAGCCAGAGTTTAAGAAATGTAAACATATTTTCAGATAGGAGACTGAAAAATAGCTTAGGATTTCTCATTTTTGGGGTCAAGATCTTGGTAATTTATTGAGGTGCAAGCTGTCAAGGGGGAGACACAACTCTAGTGGTATTCCTGGGTCATAAAGCAATGGGGAGAGGAAGGCACCCTCTTGTAATAATATGATAAGAGTTGTCCTTGCTAGTAAGTCAGATTGCCCCATTGACCATGGGACTGGATGCGAACACAGTGTTGGAGCCTCCTCCTTGCTGAGGAGCTGATGTGACAATCACAGTACCACACTGTCGTGAGCTTAGGCACAGCTGAAGCTGGCACCTCAGACTTTCCGGGACGTACTGTTCTGCCACTGAAGAGATAAACAGCAATGCATTCTTGCCTCAGCTGCCCACCATCAGACCTAGCAGACTTTCAAACACCAGCTTAATCTCACTGCAGGCTTTTAGTGAGGAGATAGCACTGCCGCTAGATAACTAGGCCACCTCAGAGGTGACCCTGCCAGATGGGGTCTCATCTCAACCTCTCTTGCCTTTTTCACATCCTGGGATCCTTCACCAAACACTCAAAACTTGAAAAGCAAGAAAGAGCATCTGATTCTAGCGTGGGCTATGGCACCTTCAACATTCCTTCTATTTCAGTCTGTGTTGACAATGTTTACTTTCCAAGTTGTTTTAAAGGGAAGAAATATAGTCAAATTCACTCCCATTGTTGCAGAGTTTATATTTTCCTAGGTATAGTAAGCTCTGGTTGGTTCCATCTAATATCAGACTAGAAAATTAACTCCCAAGAAGTCACCATATCAGGCCAGGAGGGCCACCCATCTTCTTCCTAGATGTGTGTCAGGACCTGGTGAAGAAATAGATCCTGCTGGCTGTGAAGTGGCCAGATGTCCCTGGTTGCAGAGCCATGGCTGCTTGAGTGGCCAGCATGGGCCTCTTGACATCTATTGAGGATCTTTTCCTACATATCATTTCTCAGGTACTCTTAGTACTTTTGGAGACTCCCTCCCTTATGTGCTATGTCTTAACACTCAGAAGGGGATATGTGCACTGCAAACAGAGTTGAGAAAGCCTCTGCTATCCTGTGCCTTTGTCCACGGACTTGCTGGCCCCAGCCTGAAAGTAGGCCTTGGTACTTTCATGGGCTTATGTTTTTGGTCATAAATGGAAAATGTAAATGTGAATTCTAGAGTATTAATTTTTTTTTCTGCAGTATAAACCTAACTATAAAAGGAAGGATAATTGTGGTTTAGCTGACCTTTCCATAAAAAAAAAATCTAAAAATACTTTATGTGATGTGACTCAAGATGCCTATGACCTATAGACTGTTTGCAGTGTTATAATAAATTTTAATCTGCTTGTTTAATGCAGGAGACTGAGACCTAAGATGGCCTTTTGGTATTGTCATTATGAAATCCTCGGGACAAGATTTAAGACTGTTTATGTTACACATTTTCCCTTTCAGTCTTCCTGGATTAGGCGGAGGGTGAGAAAGGCATAGCAGGCAGTTGTTTGAGATCTGAAATGATCTTAGGGTCAAACTTGCCCCTGGGGGCTCCTGCTGAGGAGTCAGGCACACAGATCTAGAAAATCTGAGCCAGTCTGAACTTAAATGTGGAAGGGCCTAGCAAAGGTGAGGGCCATATATTCCTTCCAATCTGAAATAACAGCCCTTTTACTTCCATCTTCTTAGACCAAGAGTAGCTAGGTCTCAAGGGTATGGCTTTAGTTTGGGGAATGCCAAGTTCTCTCAAAAGCTCATAAATTGTTCTTTATGGAGAAGTCCAAGGGCACATGGAAGTCTCCCAAGCCCCAAGTGGAAGCCAAGCTGAACGATGGGATTGAAATTTAAATTGTGTAGCAACAAAGCATCAACTACATACGAAGCCTTTCTGTCAGGACAGCACAGGCCTCATAAGGGAACTTGTGGCAGAGGAGCATGGGAGGAGGAAATTAAACTTCAAGCTGAAGGGAGATCTATGTACAAAGCAAACAGCTGAAGCAATTCAGCTGGTGATGTCAACTTTCTAGAAAATATTGGTCTTGGTCTTGGGCGATTGTTCATAAATGCCATTGCCCTGGCCTCCTGCCTCTAGTCTGCCAAGGCTGATCCATTCTCCACATAGGGAGGAGAGTTGCCCTTTAGTGTAAAACCTGGCTGTGGCAGTTCCTACATAAGTAGAACCCCCTGGCCTTTGGATTAAATCCCTTAGTTGTCACCATGGCCCTCCGCGGTCTAGTTTCTACCTACTTCTTTGTGTGCCCTCCCACTCCTCCCACATGTGACGTGGGGTGCTTCTTAGAGGTCCTTCATGGTTTTCCCTCCTGTGGGGTCCTCTGCCTTCATGGGGTCCCTCTCCTCAGGGCAGCTCTTCGTATGGGCATTTCCTACACTCACCCTTAGAAATTCTGTTCAAGTGCTATCTCTTATCACAAAGCCTTTCCAACCTCCAGGCTGAGTTAGGAGCTATTCATTCACAGCCCTCAACTCATTCTATACCATGGTTTACAATGCACCAACGTTGTCTTTAAACTTTTTTGTGCCTAGCATAATGTTTGCTGCTCAGGAAGCTGAGCCAGGAGGATCACCATGAGTATGAGGTCAGCCTGGGCGCCCTAGTAAATGCAAAGCCAGTTTGAGCTGTATGGCATGACTTGGTCTCAAAGTAATATTTTTTTGTTGCCAGTAGATGTTGGACTAGTGTTTATTAAGTGAATGAAAGAACAAATAGGTGATCTCTTTGTGCTTTGTAAAGCAGAGTAGTTCTTTCCATTGGATATGTTCTGATGCTCATGGCTATGTTGATTTTCAAATGAGGAATTGTGGGGGAATAGAAAACAGTAAAATGAGAAGGTATGAAAGAAGCCAGAGTGACAGAGACCAGAGCAGAAGAAAAGTGCCCAAGGAGAACCTTGTGCTTCTTGATGGCTGTTTTGGCTGAGAAGATAACAAATACCTGAAGGGTGATGAAATAGAAAACAGTATTTCTAGAGTATAGGTTAATGAAAGTTGCATTTTTTTTTTTTTTTTTGGTCCCTCCTGAGGAAGAAAAGTTAATACTTTGCACTTTATTGTAGCTTACCAATATAGCTCTCTCCCTCTCTGTCTTTCTCTCACATATGCAATTTAAAAATCCATACCAGCCTTAAAATGCACTGCCAGGCCTTGGCCTGTGGCGAACACCGTGCATCATGTGAATAACAGACCGTGGCTGTTGAGAGGCTGCATCTTGAGAATTTTAGGAATCTTCAGATTTGTGAATGCCCCTAGTGTATGTCGTGTTCCTGATAAAGCTGATGCAGTGCTGAAAAACAAGGGAGCATTCTTCAGACTGTTATTAGTGAATGATTCATAAAACTATTCTTTTTGAAGCTGGGCATGATGGTGTGCCTCTAGTGCCACCACTTGGGAGGCTGGGGAAGGAAGATCACGAGTTTGAGTGTAGCCCGGCCTGTGTCGTGAGTTCATGGCCACCCTACACTACATAGCAGACCCTATCTCAAAAAAAATTATCAGAACAAACAAAAAATGGTCTTTGTAACATACTTACAGTTTGTTTATCAAATTGTTAGACAAACTCACTTTCTCTTTCTGTTATACTAGCCCCTGTAGCTGCCTTCTGTGTGTGTGAATATCTGTATTTACATGCATATACATGTGCATATGTGCTTGCGTATGTGTATGTATTTGTGTATATCATATGTGCATGTTATATGCATATGCAGTATGTGGCTATGTGTGTGTAAATTTATGTACCTATATGTGTATTCATATTGTGTACATGTATATGTGTCTGTACACAGATATGTGTGTTTATCTACATGAGCCACAGCTTTTCTTTTTGTTTTTTTAAAGTAATTAATTAATTTGGTACAGGGTTTCACTATGTGGCTTGGATTCATAGTTTGATACTCCTGTCTCAGTAATCCCCCTGCTGGGATTACAGGCATGTGTCACCATGCCAGGTCTTGGTGGCCAGCACGGAGCACTCAGGGATCTGGGGCTGGCATGGCATGCACTATCAGGGATCAAACCCGAGTCCTTGTGCTTACCAGGCAGGTGCTTAGACCTCTGAGCTATCTCCCCAGTGCCAGCATTTCTTCAGTGAATCCAGCTGCTCAAGAGCGATTGCAGGTGTTGCCATGAACTCAGAGCGCAGCACTGAAGTGTAGGTGCTGGGAAGCTGGTTGGCTCACGCACTAGTTTAGTATATGTGCTGCTGAAGTGAGCATTCACTACTAGTTTAGTGATGATTGTTTGTCTTCCTGCCTTGCAAGGCTATGACGTTGGCCTCAGGCCTCTGTAAAATGGACAAGTTGTACATGTCCCTGACTTTACAAGTCATTTTCAAGGAGCTGAAACTCACTTTCAAGCTTACAAATGCTCACAAACTCCATCATCTATTTAATATTTTTGGAAGCCTATCATTTTTCTCAAAATATTCGTTAAAACAAAGTAATTGGGCTGGGGAGATAGCTCAGTGGCATAAGTGCCTGCTTGGCAAGTGCAAGTTCTTGAGTTTGGTCCCTGTTACCAAAAAAAAAAAAAAAAAAAAAAAAAAGACCCAAAAGAAAGAAGTGATGACAGCTCTAGAGGTGATTCCAAGAAATAAATTTTTTTTATCTGTTTGTGTTTTTTGAGACAGGCTCTTTCACTGTAGTTCAGGCTGGTCTGTGAACTTGAGGTGATCCTCCTGCCTCAACCTTCTGAGTGCTGAAATTATAGGCATGCGCCACCATGCCTGACTAGAATAGACATTTTAAATTGCTCTTTGAACTCAGTTCCAAGGAGTATTAGGCATTTTCATATCATTATGAGGCAAATGGGTAATGTTACACCCAGAGATGTAAGAACTGTCTTGTTAAGGTCATCAAGCAATTCCAGGAAACAAGTAAGGTTCTTAGCGTCTAGGCCCTAATAGAGGCAGTCTACGCTTGTGCTGGGGAACCCTTAGAACACTTTCCAGGAGAGACTGTGGACAGGCCCTCAAGCTGCCCAGAAGAAAGCGTTCATAACCCTGATGGTAGCAGAACTCTTTCAGGAAGCAAACACTTATGAAATGTGGGCAGCTTACATGCCAGCGACTGGGATGCTAGTGTGTCCCTGCCCTTAGAAAGCTTGCAGCCTAAACTGGATATGGTGGCGCACACCTGTAATCCCAGCACTCGAGAGGCTGAGGCAAGATTATCACAAATTCAAGGACAGTCTGGGTGACATGGTGAGAACAACAACAATAAAAACAACCATCAGGTTTGGGCATGTAGCTCAGTGCGAAGACTCTGGATTCAACCCTGACTATTGCAATGAACAAATGATCCCAGACTTGAAAATAAAGTGATGTATCTAGACTACAGTCTCATAGCTACTAGGAACAAAGAGGGAAAATAATAAAATTTCCTTTTCCATCCTGAATGGAGAGCTTTCTCTGGTACCTACCATTTCTATTTCTGTACTTTCCTGCTTCTTATACCCACTTCGCATATGCTAACTTTATTCTGTTCCTTGAAGCCCTCTGGGGCCCCCCACCAGTCAGGCATGTTTCAACTGTAAAACTCTACTTATTTCCAAATTACTCACCTGTGTTTCCACCCACATCAGAACTTCTAGTCCTTCCAAGAATAGCTGTTCTGACCAGCAAGGTTGCAAGCTGAAAGCTAACTGGTTAAATTTTTACTGGAGTATAATAGATTACATGTGAGTTTCTCACGGGTAGCAGTATTTTAACAGGATGCTTCCTAATCCAAAGTAAATATCTTGTGGGTGAGATTTTAAATGTAGAATCAAATGAGATTGTATCATTTTAGGGTATATTTAGAATATCTTTGGTTTGGCGAGCCACTCTGTAAAGGAGGCCTACCTTTCTCACAAACTCTTTTTCAAATTTTCCTCTCTTTTTCCACAATATTTCTGAAAGGTACAAATCCTTTTCAGTACTGCTCACGAGAGAGTATCTGATTCTGGGAAAGGGGAATTGGAAGGGGAAGTGAAAGTTCGCCAGGTGCTGCCTCTTGGGAGGGGTCCTCATTAAGTCATATGCTGTCCAAAGAAAGTGCCTGTTTATGTTGACTCCACTAGCAGTCACACATAGCAGGAAAATGCAAGTTCAAATTCTAGTTTTGCTACTTGGTATAACAACAGGCAGCCTTTCTGAGCAATGGTGTCCTGTGTGAGAAGTGGAGGGTGATATCATTACCATGAGGATGAAGTAAACTTTCACTAGTAATGTAAAACATTCAGTACAGTGTTAGGCATATCAGACATATTTAATAGTAGTTGTCATTACTATCACCACCACCACTACCGTACAGTGTTATCACTACCACTCTGACCACTACCATCACCATCATCACCACCATCACCACCATCATCCTCACAACTGTCACCACCACCATCTTCAGTAGAGGACTGCTCTGTAACTTGATCTCCAGCACCACAAAACAAACAAACAACAAAGAAACACAAAACCATGCCTGTTTTGCCCATGTTTAAAATGATATGTGAAAATGAGCAAACTGACACTGAAACTCCTCCCATTGAGGCCCTGTTATCTGCCCAAGAAAGATGGAAGGAGGGTAGAGAAGGCCAGACTTGCAGGTATTTTTTTGCTTACAGATTTTGAGACTGCCAAGGATATGACTGTAGCCTTTCTCCTACTTTTGAAATCTCTGGCAAAAGCAATTCCCTCCACCCAGCTCTGGCTCGAGCCCTCTCTCTGTTGCTTCCCGTTACCAGGGCAGGTCCCACATACAAGATTCACAGCTGCGTCTCCCAAATGAACAGCAAGGAGGACCACACACATTTCTCTGTTAATTAGGGACTGTTTTTAGGCACATGAAAGAGCCTCTCCTTGATCACTTTTTCCTCTTAGTCTGAAACAGGAGCAGCCATGTCTGTGGCGGGGAAGACGAGGTATGAAGTTTTAAATCTCTCAGGCTGGGAAGATAGCTCGGTGGTCTAAGTGCCTGCCTGGCAAGCGCAAGGACCCAGGTTTGATTCCTGGTGCCATGCATGGTGGCACACGCCTGTAATCCCAGCACTAGAGCGGTTAAGATAGGAGGATCACTATGAGTCTGAGCTGTATAGTGAGACCCTGTACCAAATAAACAAGTTAGTTTTTAAAAATTTTAAAGAAGTTCTTCTATGGGGGAAATGTAGCTAAAAGAAATCTTGAGAGAAGCAGAACCGACCATAATCTTTCACTTGAAATAAGAGTCAGAAGGCCTTTTCCACATAGCCTTTCAGTTTGTGGTTGTGCACGCTGAAGCTGTGTACAGCTCTAGGGGGCAGTGCTACTCCCTTCTCTTGGGACCTGTCTGGGGCCCACAGGCCAACTCTGCAAATTATCCTTCCTTGGCCAGGTAAGTATTTGGTTCAAACTGACTTTGTTTCTTCCCTAATATTTACACTCAGACCAGAGCACATGTGGCTGCCTAAGAGCACCTCATGAGAACTCCACATTTCTCAGACGTTCCCTGAAGCACACCCCACTCCCTACTTCCTTCAGGGCACAGTGTGTGTTCCTTTAACCTTTTTCAGATTTTCCTCTTTTTTTTCACAATATTTCTGAAAGTTACAAATCATTTTCAGTACTGCTCACGAGGGAGTATCTGATTCTGGGAAAAGGGAATTGGAAGGGGAAATGAAAGTTCAACAGGTGCTGCCTCTTGGGAAGGGTCATTATTAAGTCATATATTATCCGATGAAAATGTCTGTTTATGATAACTCCACTAGTAGCCACACATAGCAGGAAAATGCAAGTTCAAGTTCTAGAACTTTCATGGAGTGCCAGCTATGAAATATGTTCGTGAGTCCAACGATACAGAAGAGAAGTCAAGATGACTTTGGAGAAAAGCTTACCTTTTAGGAGATGCTGAATACTAGGCCCTTCCTCTTCATGGATATTTGATTGGACAGATTCGTAGACTGAAAAACAATAAGGGATTTTACCTGAGTATGAAAAATTAAAAAAAAATCAATTTCCTTAACCCTAAACTGGGGAAAAATACCAAGTGGATTCTTCAATGCTTAAGAGTAGAAGTGGGAGTGAGAGGAGAGGAAGGATACACAAAAGATGTGCTATGTATAGGTACCAACTCAGTGCAGTGAAGGTTCTCATTATGTGCTACAAACATGCAGTAATAAAAATGAAAATTCAAAGAGATTTACACTGAATTGGATGGTTTTGAGAATCTATACATTCTATTATGGAGAGAAGATTTTTTTTAAAATGAAGGAATATGCTGTTTTCATCTAAGTTGCTTTAGGTGAAACCCTGCAGAGCCTATGACCCTGAAAATCTGCATGGTGAACTATTGACATAGCAAGGGCATGACACAGTTGGTGTCTGACACATGCTAGAAGAGATTCCCACATGTGAAGAGCAGCTGTGTCGTGTGGGGACTTCATGTCACAGCCACCAGGGTGACAGACAAGCAAATGGCCTGGGTCTTTCCACAAGTGGGGTGGATTGGCCCAGGTGGAGAGGAGAAATCTCAGGCCATCTGATCCCCCCCAGAATGACAGACAGGCTTGTGCACAGCACATGGTGCAACTTCTTGTGATCTGCTAGTTACCTGGAGTGACACATGTTCTCCTCGCTGTCTTTGTCAATCAAAATGAAAAAAGTTAAAACAATGCTGTTTTAATGAGAAGAAGGATGGCAGCTGTGAGAAAGATAGTTCAGGGAGAGATAACAGTAAGGAAGCCCAATGAGTTGATCCTGAATGGAGAACAATTTTTAAAGGGAAATTTGATGTGTGTGTGTGTGTGTGTGTGTGTGTGTGTGTGTGTGTGCGTGCATGCACACACATACATGTGTATGCATGAAGGAGAGAAAGACAGAGTGAGAGACAGACAGATGGATAGACACACAGATGGAGACAGACAGAGAGAGACACAGAGAGAGAGACAGACAGAGAGAAAGTCACAGGAATCCTAGAAATTAAAACTGGAAAAGATTTAGATCTTCTAGGCTAATTACCCAGCCAAACATTTTCATTTCTGTATTTATCTTTGCCTCATTGTCTCATTACTGATCATAAATATACTAGAGAATTTGCCATAAAAGGCTGTTTGAATTTTATTGATTCACCGAGGTGCATGGGGCTGAGAAAAGCCTACTTAGCTGTGCACACACACACACACACACACACACACACACACACACACACACACACACACACATCCCTACCGGAGGCTACACAGGCAACCTGGGATTCTGAGAGCCAACAGTGGAGGCAAAAAAAGCTATAATTAGTGTTAATTGTTGACCCCACAGTTCAAGAATAGATGCTCTGGAGAATGGAAAATGAGAACAAACGTTAATTATTGAGTAGGGACCTTGGAGACAGACACTCTGGATTAAAAGGAGAGAGATAAATTGCATAATGAATGTTAATTTTCCCTCCAAGAATTGAGTGGTCGGTGGTTCAGAGGAAAAAGAGGCTAGAATAGCCCTGAAAGAGAAACTTCCATGAGCGTTGGGCTGAGAGGGTAAAGGAGGGTTTAGGCAGACTTTCCATCACTACTCAGTTGCCCTTTGCCTTCTCTCCACGGAATCTGCTCTGGGCTTTTCCCTAGAACACCTCGCCTCTTGTCACAGTTGTTCCTCTGTAGCACACCAAAGCCTGAATCTAGCTGCACTGCCTGACTGGAGAGTGAGGAGAGTCCCATGGAGCTGGGACGCTTCTTCCTGCACTCGTGGGAGAGGGACTGGAAAAGAGGGAGGCCCCACCTGGCCCCGTGGGTGCTGCTCCTAGAGCACACAGGCTCCAGGATTCTAACTGTTGTTTTATCTCAATTACAATACACGGGAGACACACACATTCCCCCGCCCCCAGTCACTTCTTAACTGAAAGTAAAAACAGTATAAAGATAATTGCAGCCAATTTTGTAGACTCCACCAACGGGCTGCTCACTGAGGGCTCTGGTTCACAGTGCTGGTTGACATCCCCTCATCCAGACAGTGTGACCTATGAGCTCCCCTTTTTGAGATCTGCCATGTCTGCCCAGTGCTTTCTGTCCAGGCTCTTATTAGCTGTCTTGCCCCATAGATTGACTGTTAGCTGGAGCTCTCTGCCTTTTCTCCTGCCCATTCTTCACCCTGGCACATATGTTGGCTTGCATAACATTCCTCGTGCCTAAAGATAGCATTCAGCTATACCCTGGCACATAATGCTTTCCTTGGTCAATTTCTCCTAGGACCCCTTCCACAGTGCACCCCCACTGGCTACTGCTCCTTCTAAGTAAGTCACACTCCTATGCTATAATTCCCTTGTTTATGACAATAGAATGACAATCTTCATAGGATGATGGAGTGAAGGAATGAGATGACATGCTCATGTTCAGCGTCAACACAATATCACCACACTCCTTGTCCCTTGAATACAGCAGGTGTTCTGTACAGTGTAGTGAAAGAGAGTAGTACCTTCTCTCTTTTAGCACTAGCGGTACTTCATTTTGAAACTTAACTTGTCCTGTATTAGATCCAGTGCAAGTATGAGCTAGTTGGATTTTCACAAGTCAACCTGCTGTAGATTGCCAGCAATTACATCCAGTCTTACTTTAAAATATGGCAATGCTGCTGTCACCTATCATCCAACAGAAGGGCAGGAATCTTCAGTGTGTGATGTGACATCCTGAGTCTTAGTAACATTATGTGACAAGTTTCAACTCCTTCAGCAGAGTCAGTTGGTTATGAGCTACATTTGAGACAAAGTGAGTTTTATTATTACTATTTGTTGTTGTTTTTGAGACAGGGTCTCCCTGTGTATTTCAGGCTGGACTTGAATTCAGTATATAGCCCAGGCTGGTATTGACTTCACTGAAATCCTCCTGCCTCAGCCTCCAGAGTTCTGGGATTACAGGCAAGAAAGTGGGTTTTAAATTGTGCTATAAATCACAGATCATGAACAATACATTTCACTGGAGTTGCATGATTGTGTCGCTTAAAATTATGTTAAATAAAAACATAACAATATGTCCTATTCCACCTTATTCAGGGGAATCTAGGACCATGCAACTTGTGGCTCTTCCCCAAAGTCAAAATGACTGTGAAAGTAAAACATTTTTAATTGATTTAGGACAGTACCTTGAGGAGGATTAATAGAGGTGTTTTAGTATAGTGAATTTTAAAGAATTAACATTCACCATATGTTTTGATTAACCTCACAGCTGAGTAATGCTGAGGCACAAGGAAAGTTGCTGTAACAAGGTGATACCGAAGGATAAACATTTACTTCTCTTTCACATAAGATCCCAGAGGTAGTTGGCCAGATCAGGCGGCTCTGCTCCATGAAATTATCCAGGCACCCTAGTTCCTTATATCTTATTGCTTTATTGTCACATAAAGTATAATTTTCTTCTACATGTTGAAGCTCTTTCATCATCACAACCAAGTCCAAAATAAAAGGATAAGCGGAAGTGGGGAGCAGAGTTCCTTTTAAGAATTGATATGAAAGTTGCACACATTTCTTTTTTCTTTCTTTTTTTTTTTTTTTTGGTCTTTTTTTGAGACTTTACTATGTAGTTCAAGCTGGTTTTGAACTCATTTTGAATCCCAGGCTGTCTCCAAACTCACAGAAAATCTCCTGCCTCAGCCTCCTGAGTGCTGAGATTACAGTGCACACATTTCTTCTAATCAGAGACCTGATTAAAACTTAGTCATGTAGCCATAACATACAAGGGATGTTGGGGAATACAACATCCAGTTACGTGTTCTGTTAAAATTCAAGGATAGAAATTATATTAATAAAAAGAATAATTGAAGAATGGATACTGGGGAACATCAAAGTCTCGATTATTTATAGCTTTAATCAATATTTATAGACAATGTTCTGTGAGTATCAACGGTATTTTCTAAGATGTTCGGTAGATGACAGGAGTTTATTTAAAGGAATTTAAATTTAAACTTAGAATAAAAAAATTTCAAAAGTTAAAATAAAATTTTTAAAAAGAAGAAATGCCTGGTAAGCGACTCAGGCAGTCATAAGGGTGAAACCTAATTGGATAGCAATCAGTGTGTGTAATAGTCAAGCCAGGTGTCACTATGAAAGAGAGACTTCAGCTGGTGCTCAAAGCCAGGAAACATAGACGAGAAGGGCTGGATGCAGTGTGAAGTGATAGGATGATCTTAGACCTGACAGTACAGGAATATTACATGCGAACTCGGATTTCCCATATAAAAATTATGTGACTTTGAGCAAATCATATTTTCCGTGTCTCAGTTCTCTTATTCATAACATGAATTTCCAAACTGTGGTCTCCTGTCTCTGGTGGCCCTGTGTGAACACTCTCCTGACCCCACTAAGATACCTATTAGGAAGGAAGCTGAGCTGTGGAGACATCAGGAGGCACATAGTGAGACCATCCCCACTTCCTCAGGCAGTTTACTTTTATCTGTGGGTGTCCTACTGAATCTGTGGAAATGCTTCCTTTGCGGGTATGACACCCATCACTGGTGGTGCCTACACTCCCTCCCAACTTTCAGGTTCTCCAAATAAGAACGAAGCAGGGAGGTAGAATTCTTAGCATCACCAGCTGTGTAAAGATGTACCATAATATGCCAACAATAAAGAGAAATTAACTATGGTTCAACATTTGATTGAACATGTTCTTCAACAATAAAATTTCTAGCAGATTCAGAGCCAACAATCACTTTTCATCTTCATAAAGTAGTGATGAGGCCACCTTTTAGCCAAGTAAGGGTGGGGTTCTTTGGCTTTATGGGAATTACAAGAGGTTTTCATTGAAGAAAGGAGAATGAGTGTCAGTTAGGAGCTCTCTGCTGGTGGCTATCTGAGCACTATTCACTGTGGGTTGGGAGGAAAAGAACCTTGCTTCTTTCTGAAGTCTGGGACAAACACAACTGTCGTGGCCACTGTTCCACAAGCACTCAACACTGTTATATGTGTGACAGACCTAACTGAGCCTATGCTTAGACTGATGGGAATCACACATGACTTTTTTTTTTTTTTTTTGTCTTTTTTTGGAGATAGGGTCTCACTGTGCAGTTCAAGCTGGCCTCAAACTCACTTTGTAGCTCAGGCTGGTCTCAAACTCACAACAAACCTCCTGTCTCAGCTTCCCAAGTGCTGGGATTACAGGCATGCACCACCACGCCCAGCTTCACACATGACTTTGTCTGGGAGAACTTACAGGGACAATTCAGTGTGGAACAGAACCATCCGGGCCTTTTAGGAAAAAACAGGGTTACCATGGCAACAGCTTTTCCATGTGCTCAGGCCTCCCAGGCTCAGTCCCAGCATATGGAGACTCACACCTGGAGCTCCAAATCTCATGCAAGCACATTTAATTAGCAGAAGGCCTTTTTTTTCTTTTTTATTTCTTATTCATCTATTTATTTTATAGAAGGCTATTTTCATCCAGCTCCTTCTCTGAAAACACTGTGTGGGAAATGTAGTTTCTAGCCTTCTGGCATCTGCAGTACAGGGCAGCCCACTAGAAGGAAATGCTGGATGTCCAACCATTTCCAGTCACATTTTCTCTATTCAGGAACTTGAGCTGAGATCAGTAGAACTGGTAACATTTGCCAACATCATTTCTTATGGGTTATTAGCAAACACTGATTGAGCAAAAGAACACGGCAAATCATTACCACGTGGTCTCCTTCTACCTTCCTCTGCATCTCCCACAGATGTATGATTGTGGACCCTATTATTCAGGACTGATGTCTGGAGAATGGAAATAAGAACAGTCATAAATTAGTGGATGGCTGAGATCCTGCTTCAGGATTTAGACATCAGAACTACCCCCACTGAGACGGCCTCTTTGGGAAGGAGCATATTTAGAAATACACTATTAGAGCTGGAAGTAACGTTAGAAATCATCAGGTTAGCATTTTCCAAAGTACGTTCCAAAACCTATTTAGATTCACATGGCACTTTGCTAAAAAAAAAAAGTATTCAGTTGTCAAGTAAGTTTGGGAAATGGTGCATAGCCACTTTTCAGAGAACCATGGTCCATTAGGCTCTACAAGGGTCTATGTAATGAATCTCCTTTAGTTCTCTGGCTCCCAGATGCATGGGATAATAAAGCCCTTCTCTTTTTGCATACTGCCTGTCAACCTTCTGTGGAATTAGCATTCTGTGGAACCTGTACTGGGAGATTAGATCTAAGACCGATGTCCTTTTTTTCCATATGAAGAAGTTGGAGTCCAAAGGAGTGAAGTTATTTGCCCATAGTCACAAAAGCCACAGGAGCTTCTTCACATGGTTTCATCTAAAGGAAGTGTCCTCCTTTAAATCCTTTGGCATCTCTTTAAGCCAACAGCTGCTAAGTGACAGGCTCCTAAGGGAGATATACTTTGTCAAATATCCCACCAATGTGAAAAGATTCTTTTACCCATGGAGCTTCACAATCTACATGATTACAAATGACAAACGGGAGAACAAAGGAGAAGTCAACCACTTAGCATATGCTGGCTCCACAAAGTCAGTGCTCAGAGACCAGCTGGGATACTCTTAGACCATTCATTTTTCTATTTACCAAATCATAGGTCATTCGGAAACAACATCAAGTAGATCAGTTATCTATTATTGCAAAACAAATTGCCCCAAACTTTAGTGACTAAAGACCATAAACCTTTATTTTACATCACAGATTTTTGGTAGGATCCTGGGAATGGCTGAGATGTGGAGTTCTAGCTCTCATGAGGTCACATTTATGGTTCTGGAGAAGGATATAGTCATCTGAGGATGGGTATCTTCTGGGTATCTTCTTTCAGGTCAGCTTACTCACAAGACTGAAAAGTTCATTCTGCTTTTAGCAGAAGGCCTTGTGTCTTGCCCTGTGCACTGATTGAGTGGCCTCACGACAGACTTGAGCAGATGCTGGTCCTATGTTCTTCAGATTCTCAGCTTCCAGAACCATGAGCCAAAGTAAATCTCTCTTCTTGATGGGTTATCCAGTCTCAGGTATTCTGTTACAGCAGTGAAGAGCTAAGACAGAAGCAGTCCTAGCAGTCAAACACAATCAGTTATGCTCTAGTATTTGTTAGAAGGGAACCTCTGTCTCCATATCCTCAAAGGGTTTGGGAGTTAGACTCTCTCTTTTGATGGGAGAAGTGTCTAAGAATTTGTGGATGTATGTTAAAACCACACACCAAGGAAGAGTTGCAAGGGTGAAGGATGATTATTAAATGGAAAACAAAAAACAAGAAACATTTTGAGAGTAAAAATCCATTGAAGGTAAGACCAAATGCTAATTAGAACCCTAAAAGAGACCACAAATTTAAATTTACATGGGACCTGAAGTTCCAGCTTCAATTCTTGGCACAGACATCCTTGATCTTCTTGTAATAAAAGACTCTTGAATAAAGGAATTTCTCAGAGAAAAACATTCCTTGCTGGCATTGCGATTAGGAGAATGGATGAAGGACTTGAATCAAGAACAAGCAATTCAGAGACCCTATCCAACATTTTGACTTGTATGCTTCCAAGTTCACTCAAGCCTTTGAATTTTCTAAGTGTTGCAATATCCCAATACGACCAAGAGGGTCAAATTCCAGCTCTAGTTGTCATATCTCCTCCCCCCCCCCTTTTCTTTTCTTCTGAAGGTTATAGTCTCCCTATGCGGGCTGAAGCAAGTTATCATGATCTAATTGCCTAAGAATTTATTTCCAAATAGTTGTTGACAGATTCTGAAAGTCTCAGAAATAGCAGACAGATCAGATTCCTCTTTTGCTAAGCTTTTTGTTTTTTATTAATAAAACGATGATTCCCCCAAGAACTTTCCCATGTGGCACCTGAGGTATTCAGTTACTCAACAAGTGTGTCTTGGACCTGTGATAAAGAGAAGAGGGTCCCTAGGACTCACATACTTGGGAGCTAAACAGAAAACAGATGCCAATAAATACAATAATCACAAAGGAGGGATTGAGAGGGAGGAAGGGGCTGAGGCTACAATGTAGGCATTTAGGGAGGAGGCAGATTTAGTAAGAAAAATGAACTTAATGCTGTTCTAAATATTGGAGGGTTATGTGAGCAGCTTGGAGGGAAAAAGAATAGAGACTGAGTGCTGGGCCACCAGAGAAGAGAAAAAGGTGGAGAAAGGAGCCTGGCATGAGAGGATGGAGATGATCATTGAGGTGAACTCGAACAGTCTGAGCTGTGAAATCAGGTGTAGCTGCAGTAAAGCTTTTGCTTGAGGACAGAGGGTTTTCAGGGTATAACTCCAAAAACTGAGAAAAGTCCTCCTTTCCCATTCATACTTTAGAAAGTTTGACCTAATTAATGGGCTTAGGGGGAAGTGAGATTGACATTGCCGTCTTACTCTCCATTAAGACCAAAGGTCAAGCTGGGTGTGGTGCACACACCAGTAATCTCAGCACTCAGGAAGCTGAGTCAGGACTGTTTGTAAATTGGAGGTCAGCCTCATCTACATAAGTGAGTTCAAGGCCAGCCTGGGCTGAGATGGAAGCCCTGCCACAAACAAACGAACATCAAAAGTCAAGTAACTATCTCTGGATGGAAGGTAGCAGAGAGGGGTGTGACTCACAGATTAATCCATTCATTCATTTTATTCACACAGAGAATTCCTTTTTAAAAAAATTTTTTGTCTATGTATTTAGTACAGGGTCTACAGGGTCTCATTACACAGATTGGACTCGTATTAATCCTCCTGTTTTCCCCCTCTCAAGCACTGGGATTACAGGTGCATCACCAGCCTCAATGGCCATCTCAGTGCACTTTGGGGGCACACGGGGTGGGGTGGGGGGCAGGGTCCAAATACCCAGCCCAGTCCCTGCACCTGCTTAAGCAGGTGCTTTAATCTGCTAAACTATCTGGCTAGCCCTTAGTGAATGCCTTGTTTTTGAGAGGGTCTCATTGTGTAGTCCAGGCTGGCCTCAAACTTGAAGTGATCCTCCTGTCTCAGCCTCCCAAGTGCTGGGATCACAGGCATGAGCCACATCATACCTGGCAGAGAATGGCTCTTTAAGAGGAAGGACTCAACATATTGTCCTTGTGGCAGGAACAAGGTGACAGACAGGTCTTCATTTACTCAGCCTAAGTTTCATTTCTCTCTGTCCTCTGAAGTTGTTGAAAGATGTTCAATAATTTTTTTCTGTGAACATTCCTGTGATGCTGCTGTGCCTGCATCAGGGGCTGCAGCAGGTGCAGGGAATACGGAAGCACGCTAGATCAACTACAGTGAACTTAAAGCCTGAATATTTCTTCTTGTGCTTCTGGCTTTTGCTTTGCTGAAAAAGAAACTTATTTCTCCTGGAACAGAGTAGACAAATGTGCAGCAGGTGAACAGAATCACAGTTGCCTTCTAGCTGTTTTCCCAGCTGTGTCACCCCAGCAGGCCTCTCCCCCATCTCCCTCCTGCTCCCACCAATCCAGAAAGGAGATATATTTATACTGAGCTCCTGGTGGAACCCAGGCAGTGCCGGGCTCTTTGACACTGAATTTGGAACCAAACACACTCTGTCTTTTTTGTTGTTGTTGTTGAAGCCAATGTACGAGGTGGCTGCTTCGATAGGATCAGACAGGAGCTGTAAAGTGCGTGGGGATTTCTCAGCAGAGGAAGCACACCTTTCGCTTCAGAGGAGAAACCATGGACACAGGGAGGATGTGAGAAGGATCCCGGGTCCTCTTCCACACAAAGGGCAGGCAAGGCCTCCTCCAACTTGCCTAGCTCTGGATTCATCCTCTGTTCATGAGGTAAGTTGCAATATAACCCACCAAGCGAAGGTAGCTTTTAATCCCCCTCGTGGAGGGGCTGCTGGCTGGGCAGCTCACGTGTGTCTTTTGGAGTGCTTTCTGGGTGGTTGACTCTCATCACGGCCTGACTTCATTTCTTTTTTCCTTTATAAAATGGCTTTGCCCAGAGCCAGCATCTCTCTTCCAAAAAGTTCATGTGCCAGGAAGGTTGCGGAAACTGCCGTGGTAGCTGCCAGATGATTCACAGCAACACACCGATGCACATAATGAGGATTCCTGATTGGATTAACAATTGGCCACCTCCACCTCGGAGGTGGTTGGAAAGAGGAACACAGGCAGTGTTTAGTTTGGGCAAATACCAAAAGGGCTTTATCATGCCCATCCGGGCATCAGCATGGCACACAAGGCCTCTTAGAAGGCCTGAGCTGCTCTTTCCAGCTACCCCAGCAAGAGTGGACTTGTCATGTAAACATAGGGCTATTGTGTCTGAGCTAAGAAAGCACCCATATCGGCAAGAGGGAGACATTGGCTGG
Organism: Ctenomys sociabilis; assembly: GCA_004027165.1. Lineage (NCBI taxonomy): Eukaryota > Metazoa > Chordata > Mammalia > Rodentia > Ctenomyidae > Ctenomys > Ctenomys sociabilis. The sequence continues at coordinate 26,112 of PVKA01011259.1, forward strand.
CTCTAATGCTGGGAAATTTTGTGAGCTGCTGGCAAAATCTTTCCTTCAAAAGAAAGGCCGACTAGAACACATTATCCGACCTCCACCCAAGGGCAGAGCCTTGGCTCCTGAGGGCCCTACGGGGACAGGTGGGCACTGTCTCCATCAGGACCCAGTAGGAAGTGTTCCAGTGTGGGATCTCAGGAATCTTCTCAGAAAGAAGTACCAGGGGCAGTGTTAGCACGTGCGCACTGGAGGAAGGTGGACCTGGGCTGTGCCTCCCTCATTCCAAGGGGCACTGGCCTGTGGATGCTGCTGTGCTCAGGAGTCTGAGGGTGCAAAGAAAGCCTTGCCTCTTGGGGTCATGGTGGATGGGCCATGATTGTGGAAGACTTTGGAAAGGGCAGTCCCTCTGGCATTCCACAGCCTGGACAAGGACGCTGGGGGCAGCATGGAAAAGGAACCTGCTCTGCAGGTGCCTGTTGGGTGGTCCTGCTCTGCTTTCCCTGACCACCAGGTGCCTCTGTGTGGTGTTTGGCAGACACAGTCCCAATACCTGGGACCCAATGTGGGAGCAGCACAGTGACTCTGGGGCTCAGGGATGAAGGGAAAGAAACTATTTTCCTCAGTTGCTTATAAAGATCTCTATAAATGACAATAAAAGCTTAAAAGAAATCCTCCCCATTCTTTTGCCACTCTCCTTGCACTCAGTGAAAAACACTTCTGTGACCAGATGTGTGGAGGGTTCCTCTACTGAGCAAAAACTGCACACAGCAGTGTGGCATCTTGTACTTCAACCAGTTCTGGGCCAGAGAGATAGCTCAGTAGAACAAGTGCTTGCCAGGCAAGTGCAAGGGCCTGAGTTCAATCCCTGGTTCCGGAAAGACACACACACACACACACACACACACCCTCAACCAAGTTCTGAATTACCCACCCAGATTTGGTGTCAGCATCCCATGGCTGGGGTTCAGTCTCACAAGACTGCTCCCATTTCCGAGGCTGATCACAAGTCTCAGGGTGTGGCCTGTGCTGCCCACAGCTCTCTCTGAGTTGGATGGTTTGCTAGGGTGGCTCATACAGCCAGAAGCACATTTGTTGGCTTGTTGAGATAGAATAAAGGACAGAGTTGGACAGCAGAAGTCTAGGAGAGGGGCATGTAGTGCCTTCAGGCCCTCTCTGGGGCCCCTTCTAGCATTCTGCAGAGCTTGATTGCATGTTCTCCTCCCCTCTCCCTGGAAATGGTGGGTGGGGTGGGAGGGTCCAACCTTTTACCTCCCGATCCCTCAGTCCTTTCGGGGACCCGTCTGGACTTGAGCCTGGCTGCTCTCACACACAAATGCACACACTACGTGTGCATGCTGGAGTCTTACCCTAAGTCACCTCTTAACATAAATCAGTTGTTATCTAAGGAGCTCCCTGTGAAGAAGAAAGGACATTCCTATCAGTCTGGAAATTCCATGGGTTTTAGCTCTGTGACAGGAACCAGACGCAAAGACAAAAAAATCTTTCATGTATTACCTTGTCCATTTTCAAAACAGTAGCCTGGAAGTAGGACAGGCTACCAGCTACAGGCGCCCCAAGGCATGATACACACTTACAAACACAAATACACACATCTTCACAGAGGTACAAGCACTTGTATGTGCACATATGTATGCACATGTACTATCTCATATACACGGACATGTGTGCCTGAGTATGTGTACACACGCACTTACGTGTCATACACACACGCACTTACGTGTCATACACAAAGAGCAATACACACACATTTATAGGTCTGGAAGCACTGATAGGCTTCACAGTTGCACACATACAATGTGCTCACATGGATCTACACATACACACATCACAACCACCCACTCAGGGACACATGTGCTCTCTCACACACACGCACGCACACACCTTCAGGCTGCCACCTCATCAGCCATGGCCCAGTTTTCCGTTCTAATCAGTGTCCTGCTAGGAGAATGGCCAGGAGTAGGTGTGTGTCTGTCTGCCACGATGGGTCCCAGGCTGTGGACTCCAGGACTGCCTCGGGGGCACCAGAATGAGGCTACCTCACAGTATTAAAGGTCAGGCCAGAGAAAGAAAGGCTCCAGCTCATGGTTCATGAGTGTGAACAATGGCTTTGGGGTGGGGGGAGACAGAGACAGAGATAGAGACAGAGACAGGAAGGAGACAGAGATAGAGAGAGAGAGAGAGAGAGAGAGAGAGAGAGAATGTTGGGAAGAGGAAAGGAAAGAACTTGGTTTTGAACATATTGGCTTTAAACACAGAATTGCAAATAGAATGAGATTAGTGATCTAAGTATTTAATTCATGTATACAAGAACTTCGCCAGATCTGCTTTGGGCAGAGAATGGGAAGGACGGAGAAACTGATTGATTAAACACAGACGATCCTGTCCCCCAGCATGTGCAGAGTAGAAGGTACACAGGCCCTTAGCTCTGCCAGCCTTGCTACATGTGAGCTGCTCACAGCCTGAGCATGACTGCTGTGCACGAAGACACCTCCTTCCTCATGCAGTTTGCCCGCAGCCTCCCCCGTACGAGCGCCAGCTCGTCCACCAGGACTCCTAGGACAGCAGCTGCCTGGGCCGCCTCTCTCTAGCTGTGCCTTCCTTGGGAGCTTCTGGGGCAATTCGGACTCTCAGCAAAGGCTGCTTCGAGAGCTCCCTTCAGCTCAAGGTCCCCATGAACCCTGCACAGCTGCTGCAGCCCTGCCTGCCCTGTACCTCAGATCTGAAGCATGGGAGGCTGGATGGGAGGAGGCTTGGCCCTGCCCTGCCCTGCCCTGCCTGGAAGCCAGGAGACACCCAGGGTTCTCCCCACTCTGTAATCACGCCTTGGGCTTGGCCTTGGGCTGCAGATGACTTCTTGCTAGGAACCTTTCCTGCTGGCAGGGCACTTAGGCTCCCCTGCCCTGAAGGGTGAAAGCTGGCTTCTGAGCCCCGGGGTGTCAGCCCCAGCTATGTGTCACTGCATGCTGCTGCCAGGGAGAGGGAAGTACCACCCTATCTGGCAGTGCCTGTGGGTGCAGCAAAGCCTCAAGACCTGCAGAACGTTAATCCCACTGATGTGGTCATCAGAAACTGCCGGTCTCTCCTGCTCAACAGGCAGTTTACATGCTGTCTGTCACAGGGCTCTGTGTGAGCCTGACACAAGCATGGGGAAGGGAACCCCATGCCCCCAGGAAATGTTACCTTGTCCTGCTGGCAGTGTCCCGCTGTGCTGGGGACTCAGGGAGACATAGCCTGACATCTCAGGGCTGCGCGGGCTGCCCAGGCTTTCCAGACCGTTTCTCCCCTTACTTGGTGGTAGAGGGCTCAGTGGTGGGGCTGCATCCAGGCTGCTATCTTCAAAATCAAAAAGGAAAAGGCATGAGTGAGCAAGCAAGCAGGAGAGCGACTTCTTTCCTAACTTGGCTGTGAGTCCCCAGAGATGAGGATGGAATATCCACTCCGTCTTAGGTTTGTTCCTTTCTTCCATTCCTGCTAAGGTGCAGGGAACAAATATATCTGATGGGTAAGATGATTTGGGGAGTTGCTCAGAAAGGGAGGAACTGAGGAGTGGTGGTTTTATTTTCCTCCTATTAGTGGGCTTCTGGAATAGTAAGTAAGTAAAAGAGGCTACAGACTTCTCCACCCCATCTGAATACTCTGGTTTGGGAGACCCCAGCTTTAGAGATGACTGCGATTCAGAGTTCTGGCCACAGGGTGATTGTACTACTTCGGAGCCCAGCATCACCTTCCCTACGCTGGGAAGGGGCTGGCTCTGGACACCCTGTAGATACCCGAACGATTGCCAGCACCCAAGTCCCTCTTACACAGTGGCATAGTATTTGCATGTAACCTACATACAACCTCCAGTATGCTTTAAATCATCTCTAAGGGACTCATAATACCAAATATAATGTACGTGCTATGAAAATAGTCGTGACACTATCATTTAGAGAATAATGACAAGAAAAACAGTATGCATCTGTTCAGTACAGACCCAGGCTTTTTGGTTAATGGTTGGTTAAATCTACAGATGCAGAACTTAGAGGCCAAGTATGGCTCCTTCCTGCCTCTGTTCTCTTTTCTCCAACCAGCAGGTTCTGCTCTAGCAAAGCTGAAGGCAGGAGTCTAAGGACCTGAGGCCCATACTTCCTCTTCCCAAGAGAGTGGTCTTTATTTCACTTTCTACGCTTCCTTGGTTTTAAAAGCTGACTTTGGGCCAGGAGATAGCTCAGTAGAATAAGCACACGCCTGGCAAGTGTAAGGGCCTGAGTTCAATCCTGGATTCTGCAAAAAAAAAAAAAAAAAAAAAAAGAAGATTTGCACACAGTCTCAAAAATATCAGACTACTTGGTACAAAGTGGTAAAGTATCTCTACAGTGGGCAAATTTGGCCGACAAATAAAGAAATTTAGCATTATCTATAATGGGATGAATTGACATTCTGTGCCCCTTGATAGGATAAGCCAAGCAGGGTACCACCTCACCTAAGTGATACACCCGCCAAAAATGTTTGTTTGGAATCTTAGTACCCAAAACCAGACAATTAAGAGGCAGTTCTGTTAAGCTCTCATGCTTATCTTCTTCAAAAATGTTAATGTCACAGGTGGTGCACGATGCTAGTGAGTTTGACACCAACCTAGCTACATACGGAGTTCAAGGCCAGCCCAAACTTGAGAGACTTTGTCTCAATAAAAAAAAAAAAAAAAAGAAAGAAAGAAAAGAAAATGGACTATATGTCAGATGACTGTATTCCAGGTGTGCTAGGGTGTGGTAATAACTGTAGTTAGGAGGTGAATATTTGCTCTTAGGCAGTGTGTGCTGATAAGTGACCAAATGTTCTCTTACTTTCTCACAGCGGCTGTGCAGCGCTGTTGTCTTACTCTTAGATGGTAAAACAAAAGTGCGCACATCTGTAAGGACAGACAAGAAGGAAGATTTTGTTCTGGTGCTGTTAGAGGTGAACCATTCAGAGTTAGCAAGCCATAGGTTTGGTGTCCTCTGTGGCCGCGAGACGGCCCTACTATTAGCTCTGAGTACCCTGGCTCCAGAGACCTCCAGGGGGGCTGCGTGCCCAGAAGGTGACTGCACACGGACCTGATCCATGGCTACAGACCAGAGATGTCTCAAACCAGCTTCTGCTCCATGAGGTGGCAGGGGCCAGCAAGCTTAGACCCTAAGCCCTGATAGAGGAAGCAGAGGGAAGCCCGTGATGCACAGCTTGGAAGGTGGTCTTCACCCTGGGGGTCACTTGGGGGGCTTTGGCCACAAGTCTGACATGACCCCTTCTTGCCTATGCACTCAGTGACCCCTGCCCTTGTGGGTGTTTTAAGAAAGGAAATCTCAGTGTCTTTAAGACAATTAACACTCCTTAGGAACTACCCTAGAGAAGACTCATGCTCAGGAACTAACCAAAGACATTCTCAGAGCTGTGTTTCTAGATCACTCTGGCCGGGAACATGGCCCAGCTTCTTGTGTGAGAGCAGTGATGGTTGCACTAAGGCCTGATCTCGCCACCCAGCAGGCCCCAGCGGGACTTACTTCTTGAGGGTCCTGCTTTCTGAACTACAAAGTAAGCATGGGATTGTTGTGAGGAGCAGCTAAGATAATATACTCAAAATAAGAACACAGCTGGACATGGTGGCATATGCCTGTGATTCCAGGTACTTGGGGGGGGGGGGCTGATGCAGGAAAGTGTCAAGTTCTAGGACAGACTGGGTAACTTAGCGAGCCCCAGCCACAAAACAAACAGACAAACACATAAGCAAGCAAATAAACTAGTTGTGGTGGTATCTGACTGTAATGTCAATGTGCTGGGAAGCAGCAGCAGGAAGTTCACCTTGCCTGTGTCTTTTGGAGAAGAGGCTCAGTTTTTGATTTTGTGAAAACTGTGAGTTTCTTAAATATGGCCCATTACTTCCAAGCTATGTCACACATTAAAATACACATTTGGATGAATACATTGTGTAATTTCAAGTGACTATAGAATGCTCTGAAAATCTGGACTGAAGCATTTTATCAACATCATGGACTTTTAAATGAGTGAGCATATATTTATAAACAGATAGAAAGGAAATTTTATTGCTGAAAAGCAAGATTAACTGTAAAGGCTGGCAGCAGTGTTTTGGTGAATCTGGAGCCATAGTCCATTTGCAGCCAAAAAGCTCAGCAGGAGATGATTTTGTAAGCAATTGTGAGCCAGATGTGTGGTCAGTTGTGCTGAAGCACTTTGGCAAGGCAGCTGCTTTGGGGCAAAAGGTGCCTTCAGGCAGCTGGGTTGCACTGAGCTCGCCTCTGGCCTCCAGGTTCCCAGGTCTGCCTGGCCTCCTGCCCCTTGGACTGAGCTGCCTGGAGGATCCTGGTGGGAGGTAGTAGCTACCTTGGGGAGAGGGTGTCTCTCTGTTCTCATGCACTGGGAGATGCACACTGATCACCCTCTGCTTTCTGGAGGAGACGTGTTTCAGGCAAGGCCTCCATACAGGCCTGGTCTCTCCAGCTTCAGGCTCAGGAAGTGGAGCACCTAGAAGATAAAGAGAAGTAGGTTGGAGTGGAGCTTCTGTTTTTCCCTCAATGTCTCTTTCTGCAGTGGGGACTCAGCCCCACACTGCTCATGCTGTGTTGTCTGGGTGATATGGGCCTGAAACCTGGATTTTGAGAGGACCTCTACTGCCACGAGGCTGCCCCTGGAGGGAACAGTGGGACATGCTTGGCGCTTTGGGAGGAGCTCTCAAGAGGCAAATCCTTTCTGCTGAGCTGAGCAAGAAACTGCAGGAGGGCATCTTTGTGGCACTGGGTAAGTCATGAGGAAGAGAAGCTCACAGTGTCAAGAGATTTAGCCACATGCTGCCTGTGGAAACTCTTTTATTGTGAATATTTGAAATACATTATACTCATACTCATTTTGGGGAATTAGTACACACATACAACAATCTTGGTCACTTTCAATTCCTTTATCCCTGACCCTTATCTCTCCCCTCCCCAAAACCTGTCCCCATCTGTTAAGTGTCGGTCTTCTTATTTCCTACTATCTCTTTTTTATTTTACTCATATTTATTACTCATATTTTAGGTTTCTCATGTAAGAGAAACCACATAGTACTTAATGCTCTGTGTCTGACTTATTTCACTTCTAGTTCCATTTTCCCAAAAATAACATAATTTAATTCCTCTTTGTGGCAGAATAACAGTCTATCGTATATATATATGCCACATTTTTTAAATGTATTTTTCTGTTGATGGGCACCAGATGATATTTTCTGAGATCCTGGAATTAGCCTGTTCTTGTACAAGCTCTTTTTCCTCCTTCCTTCCTTCCCTCCTGCCTTCCCTCACTTCCTAACATGGTTTGAGAAAGGCTTCTCACACTTTTTTAAAAAAATGTTTTTGGTACAGGGTCTCATTATACACTCGGACTTATAGTGATCCTCCTGCTTGCAGCCTCCTCAGTGCTGGGATTATAAGCCTGCGTCACCATGCCTGTTCTCAGTGGCTGGCTCAGCGCGCCTGGAGGTGGGGCCATTGCAGCATGTGGTACCTGGGATTGAAGCTGGTCCCTGCCCTTGCCTAAGCAGGTGCTTAGTCCACTGAGCTATCTTGATGGCTCTCTGGCACTTTTAACTATAAGAGGCCTTGTTGACATGTGAAGGAGGAAGGACCTGGTAGATTCACTGCCTTTATATGTTATTGCTGTCTTTCCCATGGCAGTGTGCTGGAAAGCTCATTGGACTTGGACTTAACCTACTCTTTTATTTATTTATTTATTTTGAAGAACCAGGGATTGAACTCAGGCCCTTGTGCTTTCCAGGCAAGCACTTATTCTACTGAGCTATCTCCCTGACCCCAGGACTTAACCTGCTCTTATGAGTAGTCTTGATGTTTCAACATCTGGGCCTATAGACTATCTCTCTCATGGCAAACCAATTCCTGAAGATACAAGTGACTTGCCAATGAGAGAACTTGTCATATCCAAACCAACCAATCCAGAGTCCTAACTGCTAGCCACTTACTTTGTTGAGCAATTATATGCATACATGTTACTACTAATTCTTCTTCAGTAAAATCTGTTAACAAACCACGTTCCCATAGAACTTAAGATTTTGTTTAATTCTCTTCCCCATGACCAGAAATTCAAAACTTATAGGGAAAAAAATGAAAACATAACATTGCATGACAATGGACACCAAGTTCATGAAGAACTTCCTTTTAAATGAAATTATATGGATCAAAATTATAATCCTATGAGAATTGTTTTTAAGCACAGTTAATTTGAGCCTTGGTCTTCATGAAAGTACTACAGTTTGTATAGAAAACTATAAATATATAAGGCGGTGGGTTGGAATACATATTACTGTATTTAGCATTCCATAGGCTGAGAAAACTTTTGAGAGAAGAAGAAAAATGATTGCTAATTAAATCTTTACTTAACAATACATAATTACTAAAACTTCCTGGATCAAAGGATGCTGCAAATGGAACTAGACTTTGTGAAAGCATACAACTTATAGACATATTTTTTTTTTAAAGGAAGCAAAATGTATTGAATAACTACAGTCTCTTCCAAAAGGTAAATCTTAAATTAAGGATAATTCTAATAGTGTAAATGAGTCTGGCTCAGAAGGAAACTGAACAACATATCCAAGATCTGTCCATAAAAGTAATGATGATGCATATTTAATATTAAAGAATTAGGCTATAAAAAAAGTTCAGTCCAGAATTGGTTTCTAAAATCAATATCATTTGTGCTCCTTGATGGAGGCATAATAAAGTTCCATGGGTTTGTTCAGTTTCCAGTATTTCTTACTGACCAATTCCAAAGAAAAAGAGCCATTTAATACGGTGAACTGGCCCCTGGCTGTTGCTATATAAATTGTATACTGCTTCTTACTGGCTGTGTCAAGGTTCATCTGATTTGATTTTCCTTTGCTTCGCAGTTCTTCTAAAGCTAACCTCACAGCCAGATACTTCGATAAGTGATCAACAGTGGCATACCTGACGTCTTTATGTGTCTTGTCTGTGCACTGTCATCTTTTTCCGTGTGGGATGAGGCCTGAACACTAACTCAATTTCACTAGCACCATCCATTACTGGATCAATTGCTACTGTTGCATTGTTATTATCCAGTTCAAGCCCAGAATCATTGGATGTTTTGGTCCGTTTGTTACTAGAGCCTGTCTCCTGATTGCTATGTGTGGATGCATTACTACAGTGCGAACTGTCACCATTATCTTCTGCTCCACGACCATTTTTAATCTGTTGCTTCTTGCCCCGCTGTTCATGGCCTGGATCCTCAGACCTTCTTCAATGCTGTGACTGAGCGCCTGCTGTTTGTTGTGCTTGTTGATCCTGGCTGGTACTCTCTCTTGATGAGCTTCATACTCATCACGACCTGGATAAATTTTGCTGATGAGTGCTTCGAAGTTTAGGTTGGGCCTTAGTGATCTTTTTGAAACTAGTTTTTTCCGATGGGTAGGACATTCTTTATTGCCGCTTCCCAGGGCTGTGATAATACAATCATTACAAAAACGGTGCAAACACTCCTTTGTTGTCATAGCGTTCTTCAACATATCCAAACAAATTGGGCACATTAATTCGCTGTGTAGACTTCTAGGGGAAACCACAATTTCCAAGCCATCTGTTATTGCCGCCTGAGGTGCTCGCTGTAATTCGTACAAGCTCAGTTCCCATGTTTTGCTTAATGGTTGGGTTCCATTTGTCTGCATAGCCTGAGACATTGAGCGATCTTGTTTTCAGCCTCCCCAGCGATGGGGTTACAGGTGTGCACGACCATGCCTGGTCTTGGTGGCCAGCTCAGCGTGCTGGGTCAGGGCCAGTACAGCATGTGTGAGCTATTTCGCCAGCCTGGCTGCTGCCCTAGGCCGGGGGTGCGTTGGCCGCTGCTGGAGCGAGACGCTGGGATCAGGCGCCGCGGCCCCCCCAGGCACTGCCGCGGCCCCCCCCCCCCCCCCCCCCCCCCCCCCCCCCCCCCCCCCCCCCCCCCCCCCCCCGCACCGCCGCACAATCTGGCGACCTGGGCTTCCGCAACGGAGCTCGGGAAATACAACAGGGGCCGCTCAATATTCAAGACAGACTGAGGGAAAGCCGGCTCGGCCTGAGCTGCGGAGAGGGCGGGAAGGAGCGCGCGGGGAGGCCCGCTGCGCGAGGGGAGGGGGTGCCACCGCGTGCCAGCCTGGAGAGCCCGCGCCCGCCCCAAGACTGGTGTCTGATACGCAACAGTTAGGTGTGCTTCTTCATAACGATAATGTCAAGGAGCCTTGGAACAAAGTGGCTGCTCATATGTCCCAGGAATTAAAACTCTCTAAGAAATCAGTGGTGGCTTCTGATAAGGTTTCTAGAAAGTTCAGACCTCAAAATTAGAGCCATCTTTGCCTTGGACTCTTCAGTGAAATCTCAAAACAAGCACCTGTCTTGGACAGGAGAACTCCAGATGACATAGGAAGGTTACAAAGAATTTCTCCTTGTAACAAGGGAGCTCACTGAAAAGCCACCTTCAAAATGCCTTCCTAAGCACCATGCAGAGAAAAGAAGAAAGTTGACCATCCCTCCAAGAAACAGGGAACCTGACTCTGCTGACACAAGATGAACCCAGAGTGGGTCTGCAGCTTCATGGAATAAAAATTGACTAGGTTAAGGGCCAGGGAGATGGCTCAGTAGAATAAGCACTTCCCTGGCAAGCACAAGGGTCTGAGTTCAATCCCTGGTTCTGCCAAAACAAACAAACAAATTGACTAGGTTGATAGCACTGGATCCAAGAAGCCACATGGCTAGTGGAAACTGGGAAGACCCTGTGGGGTTTTACTCTGAAAGTGACTCCTTCGGATAGTAAGCTAGAGTTGGAAAAGATCCAGTGCAGCACCTGCCACATTGGAGAGAATTGAATCAGGAATCATTTGGGAAAGAGCTAATTGTTCAAGACTAGGGGTTGGTGTTATCTTACCCTAGTGACTGGGTGAGAGATGTCCCCAAGAGGCAGTAGTTGGGAAGGCATGGGCTAGGCATAGACTCTTGAGAAGTTTAAGCTTAAGCAGGTAACACTGGGTTTAACCTTCTATAGTCAAAAACCAGGTCAGTAATGTGTGGCTTTCAGAGGGGGCTGGGTCTGAAATTGCTGGCATTAAGTCTAGTGGTATGCTTGAATTCCTCCCCTGCTTTCTACATTCAGCACAGAGCTTAAGGGTCTGATTGTTTATCATCTCTCAACATAAGCAAGGATAGGCCTCAGCTTGGATGCTTGCCATAATCTTGGGTGTAGGGACAGAGGGACCTCTAGAGCAAAGCGGGATAGATAGCTCACAAACCAACAGGACATAAAGCTAGGCAGAAAAAGCTGTGAATTGGTACACACAAAAGGAATATGCAACAGGGAGCTGCCTGGTGTGACTATAGCCCTAGGGGGAGCCATTGACTGAGCATGTCCAGTGAGAAAGAAGGCGCAGAATTCATCATTCACATACAGAAGTGTAAGTATGGGATGAAAATCGGCCTTAGCAGTGACTCGGTTCCCCCACCCCCACCCCTTGTCTGGTAGACTCCAACACTGTAGACCCTGGAAAGAAACCACTCATTCAAATGCATAAGGAATTTTTTAAAACACATTTTGATTTCCTCTTCCCCTTCCCCTACTCTTTCTCCTTCTCCTTCCTCTTCATTGGTTTTGGGTTTTTTTCTTTTTGCTTTCTGCTTCTTCTCTTTTACTTTTTCATGTTTGCTCTTTTCTGTTACTATTGTCTTTTACTCCTTAATAGAATCTCACTTTTTCTCCTCCTCATCTTCTCTTTTATAGTTCAAACTTTACTTTTTCCATTTTTCCCTTCCCTACCCCATCTTTACTAATATTATTATTAAGCTTTAGACATTTAGTTGACTCTGTTATTATTGTTGAATTCTTTTCTTTTTTTTTGATATATGTGTACCAACGTTTATTTTATTTTATTTTTTTCATTTATTTTTATTTTATTAAAATACAAATGTCAATCAGACAGTTTCAAGACACCTTAACCATACACATTCGATGAATTAATACATTGCAAACTATTTTCATGACGTTTTGGTATTGTACAAGGTGCATACATGATATGAATTCTTTTCTATTGTTAGTGATATTGCACTTGTTATATTTAATACATATTTGCTCCATGTCAATATTTGGTTTGTCCTTGGATCTATAATTATAGATCTTTGTTCAATGGTTGAACAAAGCAGGTTGTTCCCAAAGCAGACAAGGACTCACCTAAAAAGCGAAGTGGAGCATGGTGGTGCAACCTGTAATTCCAGCCCTGGGGAGGCTGAGACAGGAGGATCACTGTGAGTTTAAGGCTAGTTTAGGATACATAGTGAGTTCAAGGCCAGCCTAAATGACATAGTGAGACTTTGTCTCAAAACCACACCAGTCTCTTTAACATGCACATATTCAACAAGCCTTGCAGAATGGAAAGAGGTATCAAAACTTCCTTCCTTCCTTCCTTCCTTCCTTCCTTCCTTCCTTCCTTCCTTCCTTCCTTTCTTTCTTTCTTTCTTTCTTTCTTTCTTTCTTTCTTTCTTTCTTTCTTTCTTTCTTTCTTTCTTTCTTTCTTTCCACAATCAAGGATTGAACTCAGGCCCTTGCGCTTACCAGGCAAGTGCTTATTCTACTGAGCTGTCTCTCCAGTCCCTAAGATGTATCAAAAATGTCACATCGTGACCAAGTAGTCTTGATCTCAGAGAAGGTTCAACATATGCAAATTAATATAATACACCATGGAGAACAAAAGAAAGAAAAATCATGTGACCATTGCAATAGATGCAGAAGAGTCTTCAACAAAATCCAATTTTCATTCATAATCAAAAACTGTCAAAAAAGAAAAAAGGTACAGGAGGACATTGCCTCAATCTGATAAAAGTTATTGATGTTAAAAGTACTTCCACTATAATTTTCTAAAATCAGGTATGAGACAAGGATGCCCACTCTCACTACTCCTGTGGTACATAGCTCTTGAAACTTTATCCAAAGCACTTAAGCAAGAGAAAGAAATAAAAGGATCCATATATCAAAGGATGAATTCAGACCACTTTATTCATAAATGATATGATTGCTTACATAGAAGACCCCAAAAAAGTTAGATTTCTAAATTTCTGTGTAAAAATATGTAAGTGTATATTCATATTTAAATTTTTAAATTTTTTTCTTCATATTCTGTGGGGTCTTAAAGTTGAACATATTAATACTTGATGGAAAATACCTGCTCCATGTTATGCCTAAGATGTTTGATATTCAGACAGATAGTTAGGTTAAACCTAACTGCATATGCTGTAGGGTAATAATAAGCTTCTCTTCTGGAGGGATAACAACTTAAGTTTGCAGATCAAAAATTAGAGAAAAACAAGGGCTGCAAGGACAGCCAACATTTTGGCCCTAGCCTTTGAAGGTCAGTGAAGACTCAGGACATAGGAGAACCTGTACTGTAACATCACGTAACTCAATTGTGTCCCAAATTTTCTGATCAAGGAGATTATGGGGCCACAGAAGAACATGATTGTTGATGTAGAGTGTGCCTAAGGAGAGTAACATGGAGAGAAAACTTTCTTTCAGGCTTTCACAGAGAGCAAATTGGTCAAGCAATGGTAGTGACTCATCCACATGGCTGACACTGACAAAGAATATACAAAGTGTGGTACAGGGTTTCAGGATAAGTCTTTTTTTTAATGAGCAGAATAGATTTATTGAGAGAAAGAAAGCTCCTGTCCAAGAGAGGGACAGGAGAGGGGCCCGAGCAGATAGTTCCCCCAGAAGCTGTCTTTTCCGGGTACTTTTATAGAGGAAATCCATGTGGTGAGGTGGGTAAACAGAGGTTTGTTACCTAAGCAAGTCCCAATTCAGAATTTATGAAAGAAAAGCAACCTTATACCTCCGTCCAGTGATCTCAGTGGAACTCTCCAAAATGATCTCAGGTGGGTGACCTAACAAACGGTGGTTATGAACAGAATAGATTTATTGAGAGAAACAAAACTGACGGAGAGAGGGACAGGAGGGGGGCCTGAGTGGATAGTTCCCCCCAGGATAAGTCCTGAGAGGACTTGACTGACCTTGTCAGATACAAAAGTTACATTTCTTGTTATATAGGTCTTGCTTTATCTTGGTCTTAACCATCCAGCAGAAAAGTGTAAAAATGAGGTATAAAAAGTAAAGCCTTAGAATTAATAAAAGTAAAGCCTTAGAACTAATAAATAAATTTAGTTGTACAGTAGGATACAAAAATCAACACACACACACAAAATTAATAATAGTATTCTTGTACATCAGTAATGAACCCCTCTGAGAATGACATTAAGAAAACGATACTGTTTGCAATACCTTCAAAGAAACTAAATACTAGGAATTGACCTAACCATAAAAGTGAAAGACCTCAACAATGAAAACTACAGTATTCTAAAGAAGGTTTGAAGTGGACATTATAAAATAGAAAGAAATCCCCTGTTCCAGGATAGGGAGAACCAATATGGTCAAAATAGTCATATTTCCAAAAGTGATATATAGGTATAGCTGTGGAGGTGGGGGCTCAGGCAGTGGACTGTCTTGGGGGATACATTTTTTGGGTGGCACTATTGGTCAAAAGGAAAATTAAATGGCAATAACATTTCATTTTAATACAGTGAAGACTCATGTATATAGCATTTTAGTTTTCCATTTTAATAGGTTAATGTATTCAGATATATTGGAGGGCAACAAACTGAAGGACCACCCTGCATGGCACAAGCGCCAGCTGGCCACTGAGCAAAAGTGTTCCTGGGCAACAAGAGCAAAGCAGGAAGCATCCTGTTCTCAGATTTCAAGTTGTTACTACAAGGATACAGTGATTAAAAACAGTGTAGTACTGGCACAAAAGCAGGCATGTAGATACGTGGAACAGGATAGAGGATGCAGAAACAGCTCCAGGCACATTCTTGTTTCTGATCTTTTGGAAAGTGGTAAAAAACATACAATGGAAGAAAGATGACCTCTTTAGCAAATGATGCTAGGAAAACTGGCTATCAACTTGCAGAAGATTGAAGTTGGACCCACATCTCTCAGCATATACTAAACTGGAATCAAAATAGATCAAAGATATAGAATATTAAAACCCAGACACTTAACCAGCTGGAAGATAAATTAGGTAGAACTCAAAGATATATGCCTGGGCAAGGGTTTTCTCAGCAGACCCCCAACTATACAAGAAATAACATCAAGTATCAACATCAGTAAATGGGATTATATCAAATTAGAGAGCTTCTGCATGGCAAAGGAAACAATCAAAAGATCAAAGAGACAACTTAAAATACAAAAAAGACCCCACAAAAGAAACAACTCATCAAGGAAATGAACCCCTGGGCTGGGGAGATAGCTCAGTAGAATAAGTATTTTCCTGGCAAGTGCAAGGTCCTGAGTTCAATCCCTGGTACTGCAAAAAAAAAAAACAAAAAAAAAAGAAGAAAAGAAATGAACCTATTCACTGACATGAATAGGCACTTATGACATGAAATACAAATGGTCAATACATACATGAAAAAATGTCCAACATTTCTGGCTATTACAGAAATGAAAATGAAAACAGCACAGGTATTCTATTTTATTCCACAAAGAATGGCTATTATCAAGAAATCAAGTAGAGGGCCTGGAGAGATAGCTCAGTAGATTAAGTGCTTGCCTGGCAAGCACAGGGTCCTGAGTTCAATCCTTAATACTGAAAAAAAAAGGAAATCAAATGCTGATGAGGCTGTGAGGGAAAAAGAACCCTTCTGTGTTGTTGGTAGGACTGCAGACTAGTACGGCACTATGAAAGTCGTGATGGAGTTTCTTCAGAACGCTAAAAATGGAAATTGCATTTGATCTAGCTACTCCCCTACTACCAAGAGAGTTAAATAAATCATATTACATCACTATAGGAATCCTCATGTTTATAGCAGCAAAGCTCATAATAATTTTTGTTCAGTTCTGTCACAGAAGCAGTCTATATGTTCATCAACAGATAAACGGATAAAGAAAATGTGGTGTTTATACCCAACAGAGTACTATCCTGCCATAAAGAGGATAGATTTGAGCATTTTTAGGGAAGTGGATCCACCTTGAGACCATAATATTAAGTGAAATAAATCAGTCATATACAAGCTTAAATTTCACACAGTTTCTTTTAGATGAGAAATCCAGAGTGTGAATAAGTTAAAGAGCAAAATAAAAAATAAATGGTAGGAAACAGGGAGCTAGATCTTGTACAAATATGATGGGAACCAAACAACAGAGAGGGGGAGGTAGGAGAGAGAAAGGATAAAAAAGAATGAAGATGTGTCCTGTGCATACACTAGCAGCCCATGGTGAGTGTGGTCATTGTGTGTTGACAACATAGGAATAAAAGTAAAAAGTTTTAAAAATCAGGAAAGTGACACTTTGGACAATTCCTTATCTTTCTTTTGTAGAATGAAATGTTGTAGGCAGCTGAACTAGATAGAAATATTATAGGCAATCAGAGAGGGTCAGGCCCTTGAAGGAGATAGCATGGAAGACAAAATTCCTTGCAATTATGTAAGAGACAACACTCCTGCTGTGGGCCAGACCTCAAGACCAAAGATCAAATAAATGCTTACCTCCCTAAACATAAACATCCAGGATTGATAATCACCTTAAGGAAGCCAAGAAGAGTCACTAATCGAGCCCCAATAGGAGAGGCCTCTATTCTACATTCAAGCCTACTTGCTACATGACTCACTTCTCTATTGGTCCTGGATTTAATCAATTTTACCTGAGCAATTCTGCTTGTGAGCAGGGGAGATGGCTCAGTGGAATAAGCGCTTGCCTAGAATTGTGCTTGTGATCTTATTGGTGGACCATGCTTTTTTCCATGATTTTATTGAAGAACAAATAGCAATGAGAGAGTTTCAAATCAAATTAGTAGAATAAATTCAATAATTAATACATTGCATATTGTTTTCTTAGTGGTTATTTGTTGTACAAGGTGCACACATGATATTCTATTTACAAACACTATTAGAGCAGATCCCTCTATTCATTGAATTAAGAGAATGTAGCTGTATACCTCTTTTTTTTTTAGCTGATTTATAGTACAGTTTCAATAATCAATACTTTTTGCATTCTTATTTTCCTAGTCATTATCCATAGTACAAGAAGCAGACAGGATATCCTGTGCAAACACTATTAGTGCAAATCTTTCTTCTCATAGAATTACACAAAAGTACTGCATATTTATCCTAACTGTACTGTTCATACAAACACAGAATGGTCCTTCCTTTGTATCCCCCTTTTTTGTTTAGTCCTGTCAGAGATGGGTATTCTATTGGCATTCAATTATTATAGGTGCTTGAATTCAACGAAACACTCCAACACAGTCCAGCAGTCCACTACAGTAGTGGGTTATCCACAGAAGTTGTTGACTAGAGCCATTTACAGCTCAGCATATTATTACGGCTTTACTTTATATACCTTGTTTTTATACTTTTCTGCTGGATGGTTAAGACCAAGATAAAGCAAGACCTATATAACAAAACATGTGACTTTTGTATCTGATAAGGTCAGTCAAGTACCCTCAGGGTTTATCCTGTAACCTTGTACCACACTTTGTAGATCTTTTGTTGGTATCAGCCATGTGGATGAGTCATGACCATTGCTGGACCAATTTGCTCTCTGTGAAAACCGGTGAGAAAGTTTTCTTTCCATATGACTCTCCTTAGGCACACTATACATCATCGATCGCATTCCTCTGTGGCTCCATAATCTACTTGATTAGAAAATTTGGGACACAACTGAGTTACATGATGTTACAGTACAGGTTCTTCTATGTCCTGAGTCTTTACTGACCTTCAAAGGCTAGGGCCAAAATGTTGGCTGACCTTGCAGCCCTTCTGTTTCTCCAATTTTTGATCTGCAAACTTAGGTTGTTAACCATCCAGAAGAGACGCTGATTATTACCCTGCAACATATGCAGTTTGGTTTACTCTAATTATCTGAATATCAAACATCTTAAGCATAACATGGAACAGATATTTTCCATCAAGTATTGACGTATCAAATTTTAAGTCCTTACAGAATGAGAGAAAAAATTTAAAAAATAGTACTATACACATATTATTACACAGAACTTTAGAAATCTAACCATATACAGCCTTGTAGCAGGACAGTCCTGTAACATTATTTTTCCTGTGTCTTTTTTTTTTTTTTTTCCATTTATTACCAGAAAAAAAAACAAAAACCTTTACCTGAGTGACAGTATGGTAATTACTGGTATGTCATGACAGGAAGTATGTATTTAGCAGACCAGAATGGCAGGCATTCTAAGTGTGACCCTTCTATTACACATTGCTATCTTCAGTGCAGTTGTTTAGTTAACAGGTATCAGCATATATAGATAGTCAGGTTGAGAATCCTACCTTTTAACTGTTACTTTCAAAACCTGCTGATGTTTCTTGGGATCTTTGTCTTGCCCATTTGTGTGTACAAATGCATGGCTTTGTCCTTGTCCTGTTCCCCAACTTTTCTCCTTACCCTCTCCTCATTGTCCAGTCCTCAAGTTCTCATTTTTCTTTTAGTTGTGTTATACCTTTCTATTTGTTTTTTTTTTTTTTTTGGTTGTTGATTTTAGAAATTTTTTTTAAATTTATTTTTTATTTTATTGAAGTACAAATATCAATGAGACAGTTTTAAGACACCTTAACAAGACAGATTTGATAAATTAATACATTGCAAACTGTTTTCATAATGTTTTGGTATCGTATAAGGTGCATACATATTATACTTACAGATATTATTATAGCAGACATCTCTTATAAGTAAATTAAGAGAGTGTAGCTGTTTACTTATCTTATTTTTTATACCTAAATTATATCACAAATTCAATAATTAATACTTTCTACCGTTCATAGTACTAGAAGCCGACATAATATCCTGTCCAACCATCATTAGTGCAAATCTTGCCTCTCATAGAATTATGTAGACGCATGGCATATCTATCTCAACTGTACTGTCCATACACACACATCATGATTCTGCCTTTCTATACCCCTTCCTTTGTCTAGACCTGTTAAAGATGGGCACTCCATTGTCATTCAACCAATTTAGGTGCCTGAACTCAGTGACATAATCCAACAGAGTCCAGCATTCCACAACAATGGTGAGTTATCTGAAGTTGTTGACCGTAGCCATTTACAGCTCAACTTATTATTATGGCCCCGCATTGTATACCTCACTTTTCTACTTTTCTGCTGGATGGTTAAGATTGAGATAGAGCAAGACCTATATACCAAAACATGTAGTTTTTGTTTCTGATGAGGTCAGTGAAGTCCGCTCAGGATTTATCTTGTAATCCTGTACCTTATTCTGTAGATCCTTTGCCTATGTCATTCATATGAATGAGTCATGGCCAATGCTTGACCAGTTTGCTCTCTGTGAGAGCCTGAGAGAAAGTTTTCTCTCCATGTGACTCTCCCCAGGCTCTATACATCATCAATCTCTTTCCTCTGTGGCTCCATAATCTCCTTGTTCAGAAAATTTGGGGCTCAACTGAGTTTCATGATGTTACAGTACAGGTTCACCTATGTCCTGAGTGTTCACTGACCTTGAAAGGCTAGGGCCAAAATGTTGGCTGGCCTTGTGGCACTTCTATTTCTCTAATTTTGATTAGTGAACTTAGGTTGTTAACCATCCAGAAGAAAAGCTGATTAGTACCCTGCAGCATATGCCGTTCAGTTTGCCCTAACTATCTGACTCAATTGTCTCTAGTTGTTATTGAACATTTCTATATGTATTTCTATACTCTGGTTTCTCTTCAGATCATATAAATCTTTTGCCTTTCCTTCTATATGTATTTCTTCTTTTGACTTCTTATACTAGGGAGACTATACGATATTTGCACATGTGTGTCTGGTTTATTTCACTTACGAGTATATCTTCAAGTGGCATCCACTTCAATATAAATACTTCAAGTTTATCATTCTTAATAGCTGAGTAACACTCCATTATATAGAAATACCACATCTTTTTGATTTCTTTATGATAGCTATTCTTTCTGGAGTTGGATGGTATCTCAGTGTTGTTTTAATTTGCATTTCATGGATGGCTAGTGATGTGGAGCATTTTTTCATATATTTATTTGCTTCTTTAATTTCATCCTCTGAAAAGTGTGTATTCATTTCAGATGTCCATTTCTGGATTGGGGCTTTATAAATTCTAGAGAGCAGACCTTTTTTCTGAGTGCTTATTAGTTAAGATTTTTTTCAAAATTTGTCAGTTGTCTTTTCACTTCGTTGATAATTTCTTTTGACATGCAGAAACTCCTCAATAAGAGTAGGTCCCAGTTGTTAATTCTTTCAAGTGTTTC
The DNA here is from genome assembly GCA_004027165.1 of Ctenomys sociabilis. NCBI lineage: Eukaryota > Metazoa > Chordata > Mammalia > Rodentia > Ctenomyidae > Ctenomys > Ctenomys sociabilis. The sequence goes on from PVKA01011259.1 coordinate 46,446, forward strand.
CCATGTGAATACATGTTTGTTCATGAACTCTTTGCCTACCACTATGTCTTCTAGAGTTCCTCCTACTTTCTCTTCCAGGAGATTTTAGTGTTTAGATCTTTAATCCATTTTGACTTTAGCTTAGTGCATGGTGATAGAGCTGGGTCAAGTTTTAGTTTTCAACATGTAGAAAGCTAGTTTTTCCAGCATCATTTGTTAAAGAAGCTATCTTTCTTCCAGTAAGCATGTTTGGCCCCTTTGTGGAAGATCAGGTGGCTGAATGTGTTCATAGATGCCTCTGCATCTTCTAATCTATTCCATTGATCCTCAGGTCTATTTCATTGCCAATACCATGTTGATTTTATCACAGTAACTTTGTAGTATAATTTTAAGTCAGGAATTGTAATGCCTCCTGCCTTGTCTTTGTTGGCCAGGATTACCTTTGCTATTCTAGGTCTTTTCTGGTTCCAAATAAATTTTAGGAACGATTTCTCTAGAATGGACCATTCTTTTCTCCCACCTCATGCTCACCTACTGAGGTCTCACATTTTCCATCTTAGACCAGCTTTACCTCTTGGCTTTGCTGTATAAAAATCCCTAGAAATGGCAGATTCCTGGTCAACATGCTTGGGTCTCTTGTTCTTCCCTTGGACAGAAGCTTTCTTTCCGCCAATAAATATATTCTGTTCTTAACCTGCATTGTTCCTAAAATTCACTCTTCAGTTTTAGAGAACATGAATTTATCCCAGGTATCTTTCAGGTTGGGGGTTTCATTCCTCTTTATAAAAAAGAATTCTTTCTACTGTGGCTCCCAAGAAACTCTGGTAAATTGAGTGTTTACTTAGAGCAATACCTTCATAACAGGTATCTGAGAACATTTATTTCTCTGCTCTAAGTCAGTTTAAAAAATTTTTCAATTTCAGTTGACTTGTTTTGTATCATACAAAGTATGATCTTAAAATGGTGAATTTTATTTTATCTTTTTTTATTTAGTTTTTTTTTTCTGGAACCAGGGATTGAACTCAGGCCCTTGAGCTTGCCAGGGAAGCACTTATTCCACTGAGCCATCTCTCTGGCCCCTAAAATTGTTAATTTTAAACCATGTTTAAAATTTTTTTCTAAAAGTACAGTAAAAATCACATTGCCTTTAATCCCCTTTAAAACACTCATGTTTATGCCATGAATCTTGCCACTTTCTAAGGGGATCTGGAAGTCCTTTTTCAAGTCTTCAGTTTTACTTTAGTGGCTGTTTCAATGTCTGGAGCAATTGACAATGTGTACCTTTCCTGGTCCTTTTTTAACCTTGAGGATAAGCCAGAAGTCACACAGTGCCACCTCTACTGAATAAGGCAGGCGAGGACACACCGTTTTGCTTGTCAGGGGCTGCCTTTCCTTTGGCAGGCATGTGCCAGCAGCATCTACTACATTTTTGATCATACCTAGTAAAGTCATTCATGAAGGAGGATTCTAGAACTGCTTCAGAAGGGGGCAAGAATGAAGGGCTAAGTGGCTCAGAGAGAGGGAGAATATTTGAGAAGGATTAAGGGCAATGTGTCTTTTACTGTAATGAAAATTTTAAATATTCATTGTGTATTTTTTTTTGTCTTTTTTTTTTTTTTTTTTTTTTTTGTCTTTTTGAGACAGGGTCTCCCTATACAGTTCAGGCTGGCCTTAAGCTCACTTTGTAGCTCAGGCTGGTCTCGAACTCACAACAATCCTCCTGCCTCAGCCTCCCGAGTGCTGGGATTACAAGCATGCGCCACCACGCCCGGCTTTCATTGTATATTTTGATCATACCTTGTATTTCACTTTTTTGTAAACTGCTCGAAAAGCCTTCATCTTCACAGCACTGGGGGCACATTGGATGTATTATCATGTGTGCCTGTTTCCTTTCCTCCAACAGTTTTACAAAACATACTGTTTAGTGAAGGGTTCAATAGGCTTTTAAAGATTGAATTGAATATAACCAGAAGAGACGTATTTCTAGATTTCTCTTCTTTAGGAAAATTCTCTGAAGGAGATGACACTGAAGTAGCTTAGCCATGGTTTGGGAGTGGTTTGAGTGGGCACGGCCTCAGATCTCATTATTTCTGGCTTGCCTGGCTTCCAAGGGGCCCATACCCACAGGATGCCTACCTCTTTTGCAGACTTTTTCCTTTGGGGGGTGTGGAGTGTGGAAATGAATCTCCATTGGAATGATGAAGAGCTCTGTTGGTGGTTCATTGACTTTAAATTGGCTCCTCAGGGGGTCAAGAATTCTGGGTGGCTCTCCCAAAATAGGAGGTAATTTCAAAGCCTTTGGTGCCTGGAGAAAATTTAAACACACAAAAAATCAACATGGCAGGAGGGTATCCAGCCCGACTTCCAGCAGAGAGAAATTCTACTGTATTTTATTATATTCCTTGCACCAGGAGGTGCTGGGAGAAGGCTGGGTGCCGAGTCTCTGCCTTTGGTTGCATTGTTGCACTTGGGCTCTTGGCCACTGACATAGGCCTGTTATTCCTGCCTTTGATTCCTTTGAGAATTATCATGAGTACTTTTCAAGACTTTGAGAGGATAGACTTTCTCTTATGAGTAGGAAAATGAAGTCGACTGAAAATATGTAATTGAGTTTTCTCTACACTGAAAAGGAGAAATCTAAGGGGGGAAAGCAAGGGCATCTGATTGTGCTGTGGGTCAGCTAAGAAGGGTCAGAGAGTAGGAATTTGCATTTGTGTTTGCTTCCCTTATGCAACCTCTCATGGCTACCGTTTCTTCCTGTGTGGAATAGGAATGATCATACTACTTAAGAAAGTGACTCAGAAGCTGGGCGTGGTGGCGCATGCCTGTAATCCCAGCACTCGGGAGGCTGAGGCAGGAGGAATGTTGTGAGTTCAAGACCAGCCTGAGCTACAAAAGTGAGCTTAAGGCCAGCCTGAACTGCATAGTGAGACCCTGTCTCAAAAAGACAAAAAAAAAAAAGAAAGTGACTCAGAGGGGTACATGGCTTAGCACATGTAGTTATAGTACTGTTTGAAGTAGGATTATTTCAATGTTTTTTTCCTTTGAGAGTGAACTCTTCTTTAATTGAAGTTTGATAACTCTTCCTGGCTTCTGTGGGGGAAAAAAAATCTAAGCATTTTTCTACTTCTGTAACAGGAACATAGGTGAAAATATTTTAGCCCATTTGTTTTCTGTCTCTATCAAATACACACACACATACGCATACACACACACACACTCACACGGGACAGAGACACAAAAAGGAGAGTTATTAGAGCCTTCTGTTTCCAGTTATTCAGAAGTTGTTGAAAATTTTACTTTTCAGTTTCCAACTTCTAACATATGAACTCAGCTCTATGAAGTGTTTATGGTGCTGGGCTTCAGAGAGTTTGATTTCATAGGTAGAAAAAGGAAAACACTCATTTTTTCAATGTTCCATAGGAAAAAAAATGATAAAAGACATACATAAGCATCCTACATATCTAGAATCGAAAGAAATTTGTGCAGGATGATATTTATAATTATGAGACAGTAAGAGAATGATTAGCCAAACACAGGCACATCGGATCTTTGTATTTCTCAGGTCATCACTGTCAGGTGATGGCTGCCACCAATGGCCCCTTCTTGAATACTGACCTTCTGTATTTTGTTTGACAAGGATCACATTGAGAAATGACTGGAAACTCAAAATATTTGTGAAGTGAGGCTGGCAACACTTAATTTCTTTATTTTAATTAGAAATTTATACAGAGGATATTGCGTCCCTCTGTTAAGCAGAGGTAAGAGCTAACGGAAGTGCCTGGGTGGGCCTGGTATGGGGGGCTTGCCTTAGGTCTGAGGTGACTGGATGTGTTGGGGGTTCAGGCTTGCTGTCTACTCCTATTTCACAGGAACCGAATAAGACAGGAGCCACCCTGGTATGGATAAAAACGTTCAGATCAGCTCTGATATGGGAATCTAAAAATCCTAGACAGACTGTAAACAACTTCCCTCTTGAGCCCCAGGACTGCAACAGTGCCTGCAGCTCCTTCAGAGCCACTTCAGGTGACAGGAAGCCCCATCACGACTGATAGACATTTGAGTAGCTGATTAACGTTTCGGTAGCTATCGAGCAGACACAGCTCCCTTCTCTTTGCATCTGTCCATCAGCCCGCTGAGGCTTGCACCTTCTTCTAGGCACACAGTAAGGTCACCGCGCGCAGCTGCTGTGAAGCAGAGCATCCTGCAGGCCTGTGAGCTCCATTCAGTCCATGACCACAGAGAACTGTGAGGCAAGCTGGAGACAGCAAGGGACATCTCTGAGGGAAGAAGGCCTTCTGGCTAAGGAGGGCCGATAAAATTGCAAAATCTGACCTACATGTGCAGAGGTGACAGACCCTCCATGCCACAAACTTTCTAGATTCAAGTTCACCAGCATTTTGGGTTTGAAAGTGGGTCACTTGCTTCGCAGCTCAGATTCTGCCCTTACTTGTTTACAGAAAATCTTAAATCCTCAGGAGAACAAAGGATTCTGTTGACCTCAGAGATAGCAGTAATAGCAGATGCTTTAAGGTATAACTGAAATTCCTTAACCCTTGTGATTCTCAGTGTTAAATTACCTGGGTTCTATTCTGGCTCCACTGGCAAGCTCAGAAGCTGGAAAGACCAGTTCTCTGCTGAGATATCCTTCTGAGTGGCCTCATTTCTAGTTTGGGATAAAACACACACACACACACATACACACACCTGTGTATACACGTACACACACACACACACACACACACACCTTTTTCTCCTTTGCTTCCCCAGGGGAGTTGAGTGCTGAGGCAGTGACAGATGTTACTGGAGGGAAAAGGCATCTTTCCGCAGGAGGCTCTGGTAAGGGGTGGCTGCCTCTAGCCTTGGAGAGCTTCTTGGTCCTTTGTTTGTCTGTAGAAACAGGACAGGAATGAGAAATTCTAGTAGCAAGTATGGGGTGGATAGTTGACTTTCAGCTTTTGTCACTTTTTGGTTAATGACGGGAAAGAAATCAGGGAGTATGCCTGGTATGGAGATGATGCGGCCTCACTGAGCAGGGCTGGGGAGCCCAGTCTTATCATCTAGGTTGGGGTTCTCAGCCAGAGAGAGGAACGACAATAATAATTGGTAGGTGTTTTGCACTGAATATGAGAAGAGAATTACAGAAAGTGTTTTATACACATTGTACACTTCATCTCTACAGTAGTCATGCTTTGGGCTTATTCCCATTCTATAGAGAGGGAAATAGAATCTCAGCAAAATTAAATGATTTGTTCAAGATTCCAGGTAGTAAATGGAGATTAATTTGAACCTAGGCATTCAGACTGCAAAAGTTGCCTGGCAAAACGCTAGACAAAGGGACCCTGTGAGGCTCTCATTCCCACAGCTGGACTCTGGTTGTTATTTTCTAAGCTGTGGGGCATAAAGCAGTCCCCTTCTTCATGCCTGTGCTCTCAAATGAGGTTCACCCCATCAGTGAATGAGACATTTGGTTCTTACTGCTTAGGTCTGCCTTCGGACTGGGGAAGGTGCCTCCAAAAGGGATGATGTTGGATTTGTCACCCAGGAGCCAAAAGGGATCTATGTGGGCATGCCCCAGGGCCTTCCTGGAGGTTTGCCGTGTCTTCTCTTTGTGGCTTTCCTCAGAGGCGTGTACAGGAAGGCTTCTCTCTCCTGAGGCGTCCTAGGGAACGACAGGCACACAGAGCTGTAAACAGGCTGCCTATGAAGGAGCTGAGCATGTTCCTGTAACAGGCAGCCTTGTGGCTACGCTTGTGGTTCTAGGGATAAAATTTCTTCTGAAGGCTGGGAAGACAAGGGTATAGCAGCAAGATCTCTGATACTGCTTGCGATGTGATGTAGTTGATGATTAATGATAGAATGACAGATACACCTGACATACAGTATTTTAGCAAAAAAAAATTAAAAGTAAAAACCAAGTGCTTGGATTTATTCATCATGAAAAGTGTTGCTCTCTCTCCTCTTTCCTCTTCCACTGTGTGTTCCTTCTTCTCTTGTCTGTGCTCTTTGGTATGTGGCCTTGAATGTCAAAAGGTCTTTATTCAGACATTTGTCTAGATGGTTTTGAACTTTTTTTTTTTGTTTGTTTGTTTGTTGTTTGCAGTATGGGGGATTGAACTCAAGACCTTGCACTTGCCAGGCAAGTGCCTATTCTACTGAGCTATCTCCCTGGCTGTTCTGAGCTGGTATTACACACACACACACACACACACACACACACACACACACACACACACACATCTTGCAGTTTAGCGAGTATTTCCACAATATAACCTATCGCCTCATGAGATCCATATGATTAAAGCTCCATTTTACAGAAGGGCTCACTGAGGCTCAAAGCTAGTTAACTTTCTCAGATAAGTTTATCACAGCTAGTGAAAAGCAGGACTCAGACCAAGTTTAAGAACAAAGGCTCCTTTTTCTAGCTAAGTCTATATTCACCCAAAAGGGGCAAAGGGTCAGAGGAGCAACAGTAATTTGGAAAATCTCAAGTTAAGCGGACTGAAGCCGGTGACCACACTGCAGGGCTCCTCCAAGTGCCTCGGACCCTGATGTGTGCTGGTGTCGCTGGGAATGCCGCAATGGCCTCTCCCCACTGTGCCTGGCTGCAAACCCTTTTCTTAAGGGGCATCTGGTGATGCTGGAGTTCCACAGGGCGCACTTTGGGGAACATCACCCAACAGGGCCACAGCACTTGGAAGACTCTTGGAGATGGGGAAGGGAGGGTGAGCCCCAGTGACGTCATAGTGATGACGAAAGGGAGCCTGTTATAAGCATACCTCCGCCTGGGTCCCGTCTTCCTGCCAGGGCTGCTCCCTGAGTGGCAGCAAAGAATTCCCCTGACCGCCATGGCACGCGGCTGCAGGGCCCTGGGCCACGTGTTTGACAGTGCCGGCTCCCTCTCCACCCAGGCCCCGTTGATCTGCAAAGACAAACAGTGGTCAGTGGGGACCTCAGCCCAGGACCCGGTGCTGCCACTGCCCCAGAGCTGCCCTCTTCTTGCTTCTCTGAGCAGAAGTGGCCACAGCCCTGGTTCCTGTCTGTCCCCCTTTCTCAATTCTATATTCCTGGCAGTGCCTCTGTGGGAACAGCAGCCGGCAGGGAGTAGCTGTGCTGCGAGTTGGGCGACTCAGAGTGGAAGTTTGTGTCTGAGCTGTTTTCTTGTTTGCAAAATGGAGACATTGATTTCTCACCCTCACTTCCTTGTGTGAGATCAAGTGAGATACTTAACGTGACAGCTCTTTGTGAGCTGCCAGGGGCTTGTGGAAGGCAATGACGCAAGGCTGCAGAGCCCTCTGTGTTGCACCTGAAGCAAGCTCCCAGGGTTCCTGGGCATCTCCTGGTTGTATACTCAGGGAGAAACCTCTGCTGAAAGCAGGGGTGTGGGACCCCTGCTTAACTCCCTGGATTTACCCTGTCTGCAACCCTTGGGCAGGATCTGAGTCAACAGATGACTCCAGCATAGTTAACAAATCTTTCAACGATGGTTTAAAGGGTCCTGCAGCTATTCTCATCACCTACTCAAATTTATTGCTGAAATAGTCTGGCAAGCCTTCCTTGTTTGGAGCCAAGCTTTAGTAATACCTCCACTCCCAGCATGCAGTTGCATGGAACAATGTGGGCTTGTGTCTAACCATGGGCTCTGAAGCCTGCAGGCCCTGTGTGAGATGGAGCAATGGATTCTGGGAGCTCTTCCTCCTTCCCCCAGCCAGCCTCAAATTCCCTGTATGTTCCCCAGCTCTCACCTACTTTCTTCTCCCCCATCCTCAGTGTCACTGGTTCAGGTGTTAAAGGCTGATACAGGGGCCACTCCCTCCTTCCAGTATCCTGACAACCCTTGGGCTCCTCAAGGCTTCTCTGGGTCAAACAGATACCAAGAGTGTTGGTGGTTGAGACATGGGACCAAGCTTGGGTTCAGGAGTCTGCCAGGTTTTAGTGGTCCAGGGAAGCCTGATAGGCTTTGGAGATTTCTCATTCCAAGGTGGCCTCCCAAGAGGACCTCAATGCCATACAGGGTGTAGCACTAATGACCTTTGAGGCTATTCTAGAAAGATCCTCTGGGATCAAGCCAGACCATGGGCCCACCCTTTCTGGTCCAATTTGCTTGGAACCAGAGACACTTCTGAGGGTGAGGAGAGTGAAACTCTAGCCAGACAGCCAGTCACTCAACAATCTTGCACGTCAGAGTGCCCATGTGGGGTGGTGGCATTGTGGGGGGTGGGATGAAGTGGGGCCTAGAGAGGTATGCTTTGGCCAGATTCCAGTGAAATTAACTGTGTGACTCACTCTATGTGAGAATAAGCAAGAATTCCTTCTCAGTAAATGTCATCATCTTGCTCAGCTGCTTATGCTTAGAAGGAACAGGTTAACAGGAAAAGTATTGGAAATCTCAACTGTTGAGAGGAGAGCACAAGATTTATTCTCTCTGTATCTTAAATATAGGTCCAGTTCACCCAGATAGTGTGCACTGGGGCAGCAACTTACACTTTTGTGGGGCTTTTCCCCGGTGACAGGGAAGAAGGAATGCAGACCCGTTTGCTTACATGTTACAGGTGTGTGAACTGAGGGGCTGGGACTCTGAGTGACTTGCCAGCATCTCACTGTTGGGGAATCTGGGGTTCATGTCTAGGACTTTGCTACTTCTCCACATAAAGTGTTTGTCAAAGAAAGGAGATCAAGGGGAGATAAAATTAAAACTAATGGAAACATCAGTCAGGGCTTGAGATATAACCTATGAGCTCTTTTTATTTCTTTAAAAGTTGATTTTTTTTTTTTTGACTCCTGCCATGATGGGTTTTGCAATTAGTAATTATGTTTAGAAAACAAAAGCCAAGAAATTTAAACTTAACGTTTACTGAACATTTACCATCGGCTAGGTACTATTATCCTATGCAATTCCCACATACAACCCTGTAAGTACAGGTGCTATGCTTATCTCCATTTTATAAATGAGGAAACTGAGGCCAGGGAAGCCACATGGTTTGGAATTTGGTGCTGATAGCCACATACCTCGTCACTACCATATACCGCCTCTTTTCTGTCAAACTGTGACAGTTCGTTGGTAGATAGCACTGATGAGAGAATTCAGTGATCCCTTAGGTGTGCAGTGCCGCACCGCCAGAAAATGTTACAATCCCTTTCCAGTGTTTTAGGGTCCTAGAGCCTCAAAGTATAAGGATATTATCTGGAGACAATAGGGGTTTTGAAGAGAGAGCACAGAGAGCAGTGGTGAGATAGATGCAAGCTGAGGAAGGGCAATGTGTCCCCCACATAGTGGAACTGTCTGCATGATTCTGGCTCAGACCTATGATTTCTTTAATGCCTCAGAATCAAGTGTTCTTGGACTTTGATTCACATTAACAAATAGAGACTAAAGTACAGACAAGAGTATTAATTAATGAAAGAGGAAAGAATTACCTGGTCAACAGGTTTTATATAGACGATTTACACATGTTTATGACTAGAATTCTTTGGTGCCAGACTTGAAACCCAAGTATACCAAATGGCTGGGGTACTTGATGGTACCAAGCCATGCCCTACCACCCCACCCCCAACAATCTTTGCTTATCCTGACCACATCCATTCCACCAAGGACTGGGAAGAACTAGTCAGGAACTACCATTGTGTTTAAAAAATTCCTTTTTAATTTCAGGGAAAAAAATACGTTTATGTTTTGTTGGGGTCCTGTTCTTTTGTTTTCTCAAGATCTCTATTATCATCCAAGACCCTAGTCTTTGTTCATTACTGCTACCTGTCATCTTTCCTAGCTCTCTTACCAGAGGCAACTCCTGGTTTGTTTATTGCTTCAAGTTCTCAAGAATAATATTGACTGGTAAGATTCTTGTAGTACTCAATGTTTTATAGTCCACATTAATTTTTTGTGCATTGACAAGGTAGGTCTTGCTGTGCCCATTACAGAGATAAGGAAAGAGAAGCTGGAGATGGAGAACAGCCATTGCAATTCAGATTTCTGGCCTAAAGGCAATATTTTTTCCCACATGATGTTGCCACAAACACCATAGGATTATAGAATATTCAGGTGGAACAGACCTAAGGAATCAGTCTATGGTCATACCACCCTGAACACACCCAATCTTATCTAAAGAATTGCCTAAAATCTAGAGTCTAGATCTCATTATTCAATACAGTAGCCACTAGTTGCAAGTGACTAGATTAATTATTAAGTAATTAAAGTAACATTTCTTGGTTTCACAGTTACACTAGCCACATTCCAAATGCTTATTAGATGTGTGACTAACGATTACCATATTAGCTAGCACATATATCCATGCTATCACCTCAGAAGGTGCTGCTAAGCAGTGCTGGTCTAGACTATGCTCCTCATTTTGCAGAAGAGGATGACTGGAATTCCTAGACTTTATTTTAGGAATCTCCATTCTAAGGTATTAAAAATAAAAAATAATTGAAAACTAGACATAAAAACAACATGTACCTTGTTCAGAAGATTTCCCATGTTGAATCCAAAATGGTGGGATAACAGGCAGAAGGTGGTACTTTGGGGGTGCACCTGAAAGGTCTTGCTGCAGCCTGAAATTCTTTGGCACAGTAGGGTGAGTGTCCTGGAGCAGCACAGAATCCTTGATGTATCCTGTAAGTGGGTTAGGAGTTAGTGGTGGAAACCTGCTCATAAGGGTCTGGAAAGAGCTACGAGCTCCCCCACTTGTACTAGTCTTGAGTTTGGACAGTGCCCACCAATTAGAAGGTGGGGAGAGCTGGATGTAGAGGTGAATGCCTGTACTCACAACACTCTGTGAGGTTGAGGCAGGAGGATCTCAAGTTTGAGTTCGGGCAACTTAGTGACTTAGCATGACCCTATCCCCAAATTTAAAAAACAATAAATAATAATAATAAGTGAGCCGGGCGTGGTGGCTCATGCCTGTAATCCCAGCACTTGGGAGGCTGAGGCAGGAGGATTGTTGTGAGTTTGAGACCAGCCTGAGCTACAAAGTGAGCTTAACGCCAGCCTGAACTGGCATAGTGAGACCCTGTCTCAAAAAGACCAAAAAAAAAAAAAATTAATAATAATAAATGAGGGTTGCAGGACTGCTCAGTGAGAAGGTCTTGGGTCCTGTTCCCAGTAAGAAAGAGAGAGAGAGAGACAGAGAGAGACAGAGACAGAGAGAGACAGAGACAGAAGGAGAAGGAGGAAGAAGAGGAAAAAGAGGAGGAGGAGAAGGAGGAGGATAGAGATACGGGAGAAAAACAGGTGGAGTCCATGGAAGCCTCAAGAACTGTTCCTTCCAGCAGGAGAAACGTGGTGGCTTCCTTGGAGTCGAGCAGAAGGATCGCCCTGTCTCAGGAGGAGCAATCCCCTGGTAGCAGGGTAGCCTGCTTGCTTCTGCAAGCCTCCTGGTCATCAGCCCTCTCCATCTAGCCATTCTGCAGTATTTATGGAGCTCTTTTTAAAGGTACCCAGTCTATGGGTGAGGCAGCTGCCTCCTGCTCTCAGCTGTGTGGTCTGTTGTGTGAGAACACAAATTGAAAAGCTCAATATTGACAAGCCTTTGTAGGAGCTATGGGCCTGGTGGGTAGAAAGGACTTATCATTAGGGTGGGGAGCAGAAGCTAATTAGCATCACAAAGGTGGTAAACTGCTCTGAGGTGTGAGCGGAGAACATAGCAGGGGCCCTTAGGGTCATGGCGTCTCATCTAAGTGTCAGTACTGTTCTAGCTTAAGGACCTTGGCTCAAGAAGGGGCCAGGCAAGGAATCCTGGCAAGGACCTACGGGTGCAGCACACACCTGTCTTCCTAGGCCACACATTTTGGTCACATGACTCCCATGGAGGAGGCTGAGTACCTTTTGATGTGGGGAGGCCAGTTCTTTCCTGAAGACATGAGGTCCAGGCTGCCAGACAGCGGCCTGCACTGCCTCAGCCCGTCTGATGATTAATGGCTTTTTAAAGAGGTCCTTTCTTACAAATGTAAAATAAATGGCACAGCCTGTAACTGTGGGACTGCCATGAAAGTAAAACCGGTTGCCAGACAAGCCCGCAGCTCTCATTTGGCCTGTAGTCACCACTTACTGAGAGAGAGCTGTTTTCTCTTCTTTCCCAGGGTGGACCCATGAAAGCATAAAGAAAGCCAGAATTTCTCTGGTGGTCCGGCCTGCTTGTGGGTACTGAAGAAATGGCAAATAGCTGAGTAGACCCTGGCAGATCTAACCGCCCATCTCCCATCCCCCAAAGGTTTGCCAAGTCAAACGCAGTGTGTCCAGTTAAATTTGAATTTTAGGTAAACATTGGAATCTTTTTAAATAGCAGTATGTCCAAAGTACTGGCAGGCTCATTCACTGTCTGTCGGTGGAGGGGTGTGCATGTGCTAAGCCTGCACCCTAGCCCAGCACTTGCAGAGTGTATTGGGAGGGGCCTCTGTTCCTCTGCATGAAGTTGTTCATCTTACTTGTAACCGTACCCATAAAGAGAGGAATTCCTACATTCCTACTTCCCACAGCACCCCTGGTCACCTCAGACAGGGAGGCAGGGAACCCTGGGAAGATCGTGGAGCTAGAGGCCTGAAGGCAAGGAAGACTGGACTTTGGTCCTTTCTCCTTTTGGCTGAATGACCTTAGACAAACCCTTGGCTTCTCACCTTGTGAACAGCAGGAGTTAAACTGGTGGAGGCTCACTGAGATTCTGAGTGTGGAAAGCTGGGTAGGAAGTGCTGGCCTGGGAGGTGGGCTGTGGGTGGGATGAGACAGACTCTTGGAGTCTGTCCTTCTGTGGACATCAGGAGCCCAAAGGGCAAGCTTGGTGGTCAGTGACAGAGGCTTGGGGGTTACCAAGTTCAGTGATTTGCTTTATTAAGATTGCGCCAAAGCTGGGCATGGTGGCACATGCCTGTAATCCCAAAATTCAGGAGGCTGAGGCAGGAGGATCACCATGAATTCAAGGCCAGCCTGGGCTGCACAGTGAGTTCAACAGTAGCCCGAACTACATAATGAAACCTTGTCTCTAAAAACAAAAACAAAAAAAAAAACCTAAACAAAATATTGAGCCTGAAATCTTGGTATTTTAGGCCTTGATGGAAAACACCCTGGCACCAGAATGAGAGATAGGGAACCCACACCTCACTGACCTGCACGTTGGAGCCTGTACATGGCAGAGGGGGACCATGTCCGCAAGAAGCCTCGGAGGTATCTCTTGGCAGAATACCCAGGCTGGATCTGCCTCTGGGCCTGGCTCTCTGACTGGCTTTGGAAGTAGAGGTAGGGTTGCCAGCTGCTGTCTTGCTGCCTCTGTGGGGAGAGCAGTGGAAAATCAGCACAGCTGCAGAGCCTGGCCCTCCCAGGAGTGCAGCCTGCCTGGAGCTGACTCCCTGCAGGTGCCAGAGGTGCCCAAATCAGCCCCCTTGGTGGCCAAGTGACATACACAAGAGGCTACAGATAGAAATCCCCAAAAGGCCCTCCACATCCACAGTGGAAGGAAGAGCAGAAATGACATTTGCCAAACTCCATCTGGAGCTAGAGTACTGGGAAAGGATGAAGCCTGAGAGGACAATGCTTTACTTTGGTCAGCCTGTGTGGAAGCCGTCTTCGTTCCTTCAGCTGGTCCTGTACTGCAGCAGGAACACCATGTGCAAATCACCATCAGCACTTGATGTTTGTAAGATGGATAATGGGACAGACAAGCCAAACCCAAACCCACAGGGAGCCTGGCATTTTGAGACTATGCTGCTCTGCTGTGTTGTAGCTCTGTTAGGGAGATGCAAGATATCTCAGGAGCAAGTCTATAGCTACATCTTAGATTTGGCTAGGGCTTTACATTATACAGGAACCTTCACCACTCTGTAACTTTATGAGGTGAGTTAAATGATGCAGAAACTCTTAGAGGGTGACAAGCTGAGTATAAGAAGAGCAGGGAAAAACAAAGAATAAATAAGTAAGCATTAACTGTTCCTTTTCAATAAATCAATAGAAATTACCAGTACAGTTATCTTAGCTATCTTGTGTATACATACATCTTTTTTTCCCCCACTTCTTTCTTTTCTCGTTCTCATCCCAGTTCTTTTCTTTTGAGTAGTTTCATGCCCATTCACAATATCTATTCTACCTTTCAGATTTTATTTATCCCTTTAGGGTCTCACACTAAGGAGACAATACAATGTTTACACATGTGAGTGTGATTCATTTCATTATGAATATGGTCTCAGGTTGCACACATTTACCTAGGAAAGCTTTGAGTTTATCTTTCTTTATAGCTGAATAATACCCCATTAAATAAAAATACCAAATCTTTTTACCCATTCCACAGGTGATGGCCATGGGAGTTGCTTCCAAGATTTAGCTATGACAAATTGTGCTGCTATAAACAAGGGCGTACATATATCACTATGGTATGATGTTTTCAGTTCTTCTGGAAAAAAAAATGTGATGAATTTTGCATGGCTGTATCTGGTCATCTGAACAATTACTTTGAAGGTAACAATTTACAATATAACAATCATTGTTGATTTCTTACTATCTTGTTTTAAAATTCTCTACTGTTTTTAATGTTTAATTTTTAAAAATTTATTCTCCTTAAAAAAAGAGCAAAGCAAATGTGGAGCTCGAGCTGCCATCCTTCACCTTCTCCTTTTGTGAGGTAGTCATTGCTGATCAGGTACGGCGTTCTGGACTGCTGAACTGAACATGGGGTCGGCCAAATAGCTCAGTGGATTAAAGCACCTGCAAGCGGGCACAGGGACCAGGGGCTCAATTCCTGGGCCTGCTGTGTCAGCCCCACCCCCAGGGCACACTGAGATGGCAATTGAGACTGGGTGTGTTGGCGCATGCCTGTAATCCCAGCTCTTGGGAGGCTATAAGCAGGTGGATCACTATAAGTCAGATCTCATAGTGAGACCCTGAACACCCTGCAGATCTTTCCCTAGAATATATAAAAAAGACTGAACATTATTTCAGAATCTATCATCTTAAATGTGCTAAAATAAACTGAGGCATATTTTATACATAATAACATATGCAGAGGGTCGAGGAGAATAGCTCAATAGAATAAGCACTTGCCTGGGAAGTGCGAGGTCTTGAGTTGAATTCCTGGTACCGCAAAAAAAAAAAAAAAAAAAAAAAAAAAAAAAAAAAAAAAAAAAAAAAAAAAAAAAAAAAAAAAAAAAAAAAAAAAAAAAAAAAAAAAAAAAAAAAAAA
>PVKA01011260.1:0-61524 GCA_004027165.1 Ctenomys sociabilis
CACCGTGGCCTAGAGTCTGGTGTGAGTGGTCTCCTGTCTCGATGTCCACCCAAAGCCATGTGGGGTTGTAGGTGGGGCTTTTTGGCACTGGCTGGACCGGACCTAGCGTGTGTGATACTGGGTGAAGGGTGTGTGGTGACTGGAATGAGAGTGGCACTGGGTGTGGACCGTAGGAGCGGTGCCAGCTGCAGCAGTGGGCAGGACCTGTCAGTTTCAGAATCCCAGGGTGACTCCAGGTGGCTCTGTGGACCCTGTGTGAGAACCTCGCGAAAGCCCCTGGGAGATGGACAGCACCAGACACCACAGAAGCCCCCGTCGAGGGTCCTCACAGCAGCCCGCTCTGAGACTCCTGGGCATGGATTACACTTTATTTTCACTCTTATCCTTTCACCTTTCTCCTTCACCCCTCATTTTTCCAATCAACTTTCAGTATCATTTGGCTTGTGTCGTCCAATTTTTTTGAGGCAAGAAGGATCTGGAATACTTTGGTTCAGTAAGCCTTTTTTTTTTGTGTCTTTTTGAGACAGGGTCTCACTGCAGTTCAGGCTAGCCTTAAGCTCACTTTGTAGTTCAGGCTAATCTCAAACTCACAACAATCCTCCTTCCTCAGCCTCCCAAGTGCTGGGATTACAGGCATGTGCCACCACTCCCGGCACAGTGAGCCATTTTTAAAGGAACTACCCAACAACAAGAACGCCCACCCTGGGCAAAGATGACACCACCCTAGACTTGTAACCTTGGGCCGGAGAGAGATAGCTCAGCAATGCCTGCCTGGTAAGCATGAGGTCCTAAGTTCAATTCCTGGTACCAAAAATAGGCGTGTAGCCCGGAAGGGATAGGCAGGAAAGGCAGGCTCACTGCTTGCCGCTGTCTGCTTTCTCTGCCATGGATCGTTTCCCCTCTGCCCCTCTGCTTCCCACCCAGCCTTGGAGCCGGCTATAGATTGAATCCTTTGCAAACTGTGAGCCAAAGTATACCTTTCCTCCTTTAACTTTGGTGTTGAGTATTTTGCCTTACGATGAGACTGTAACAGATAGCATGCTTTGCCCACCCTTCACGTAGCTGTCCCCGGTAATTTGTTCACATTTGTCACTCTTTTGGGACCTTTCTTGTGCTCAGACTGTCTGTCATCTGTGCCAGGTCAGAAGGTGAAGGGCTGAGAAAAAAAAAAAGGCCAAAATCGTGGCTGTCCCAATTGGCACTGCTTTAAGCACACACAAAAGATCCAAGGAAACCCAAGGCCAGAGGAAGCTGCAAGAAAGCTGGACACTGGGCACACAAGTGTACCAAGTTACTGCCAGGGCCCTGAACTGCGTCGCAGCTCAGGTCTGGCTCATAGCACTAGAGACTGACCAACTGCACTCCCACAGAGGGGCTTAGTCAGCCCAGACCCTCACCT
Organism: Ctenomys sociabilis; assembly: GCA_004027165.1. NCBI lineage: Eukaryota > Metazoa > Chordata > Mammalia > Rodentia > Ctenomyidae > Ctenomys > Ctenomys sociabilis. The sequence continues at coordinate 1,400 of PVKA01011260.1, forward strand.
TTGCCTTGAATGAAGAGGACTAAAGGAGATCGGGGCGCCCTACTGTGCCCCATGCCCTGGAAGAAACCCTGAATGACCCTACAGGTCATGAGTAAGCAGTTTCAAGTCTTTTTGGCTCCCATTTTAACTTCCTTCTCTGGAAAATCCTCCTCTAGATCTATAACCATAATTGGGGGCTAGGAGAACCCTGGTCATTGCTTTTCTCTTTTCTTTGACCTGTCATTTTGAAGGTCAGATGTTCAACCATGAGTTTTTAATTGTCCCCCAGTATCTTATTCCCTTAGTAGAAAGAGACTTACTAACAAAACTGTGGGAAAGTCCACAATTCTGGCAAATGCTAAAGCAAACCTTCCTGCTGGGACTGCCAGGCCAGGCTTCTAAATACCCCTGAGGTTACCACAAAGACTTGCACTACTCCTAACCTCAACTCACAAACACCTAACAAGACCTACACAAGCAGGCTGGACATCAGTAGCCCCCCTCTCCAAGGCCCTGAGGAGGTGGGGTTCACCGATAAAAGTAGCTTTGTCCAGGAAGGGCACTGAAAGGCAGGTTTTGCGGCTGTTATTTCACAACAGGTTAGTAAGGTCAAAGCCCTTTCCCAGGAGACTTCTGCTCAAAAAGCAGAGCTCAGAGCCAGTGAGATAGCTCAGCAGACGGAAGGCTGAAAATAGGAGGATCACTACTAGTCCCAATTGCACAGTGAGACCCTGTACCAAAGACATTTTAAAAAAGTTCTCCCCCATCAAATAGGCAGCTAGCCCCAGGGTCCTTCCCGTATAAATGCTAACGCTTCTCTTATCTGACAGGTTTTCTCTTTGGCCCTGCTGGTGAGCCACAACACCCTAAGGTAGTTGGAGAGAACTAATCACCAGTAGTTAGGGCCTACAGCTCCCTGGTTCCGCCAAAAAAAAAAAAAAAAGATTCCAAGCCAGATTTCAGCCAGAAGTAGCTGCAGTATAGGAAAACAAAGGTCTCCATACTCTCAGTAGCCCATAATGAATTATGGGGATTTAGGTCTCTCAGGGGAAGCGGCGGGCAAGACCAGGCCATGGCAAGCCAGCTGAGCAACTGGGCATGCCAGAATAAGCACCAAAAACCCAAGTTCCAATCGGAAGGTGCTCACTTCAGTTCCCAGGACAACTCACGTAGGATTTTGGTAGCACGGCCTGGGCCTGATGTCAGCCTGAGGAGCCGGAGACTCGAAAGGTGGGCACCGCTCAACTCTTCACCCTGCTCACTCTCGCACAGCAGTCCTCTCTCACCTTGCAGAGTGAACTTCTCCTACCTTCAATGGGCCCACACTCTGCAGAACGTGCTGCTTTTCCCTTAAAGTATAAAACCACTGCTGGGGGCAAGGAGCATCCTACACTCACCACTTGCTAACAATATAAAGTTCTGGCCTCTTGGCACCTCTTAAAAATTTTATTTATTTATTTGGTGCAGGGTCTCACTACACAGCTTGGACTCATACTGATCCTGTCTCAGCCTTCCCAGCCCTGGGAAGGCATCTGCCACCACGCCCAGTGTCAGTGGCAGGCACACCAGGTGGTGCCGGGGATTGAACCCAGGTCCTTGCGCTTGCCGGGCAGGTGCTTAGATCGCCAAGCATCTCCCCAGCCTTCTGGCATTTTATAGTCACTTTTTTGTTCCTCACTCTGCTAACCTCTCAGCATCCTAAGTGCCACGCCTAATAGCTTGTTGCTGCACACACACAGGCCCTCCCTCTTGATGCCCCTGTACCTGATGTGTGCTCACAATATTATTTTGTCTCTCCAGTACCCTGGCATCTTTATTTATAGCCCAGGTTGGACGGACAGCACCTTGAGACTGTGACTGACCGCCGCAGCACTGGTCCTTACCTCCCACTTCTGGAGGCTGGAGCCTGCATGCTGTCCTACATATATCTTGAACAGCAGTGCTGTTTGTTTACCCAGTTTGTCTCCTCTCCAGGCAGAGCTTTTCAAGAGAAGGGTCCTCTTTCTCTCCTTGTCTGCTGGACAGTGAGTCCATTCGCTTACTGGACAGACAGAGCTTAAGCGAAGCGTTAAGTACAAAGTCACAGGAGAAATAGTGTGCTGATTTCTCTCTTTGTACTCTAAGCATGAAATTTCCAGAGAAAGAATTCCATGAATTGCCAAATTACAGGAAAATTTGTTCATTTGCTCACATTTTAAATGGTATAAGATGACATCTTCCTTTCGAAGGCTTACTTTAAAAAGTCATCTTTGTTTATTTATTTTGGTGGAACCAGGCATTGAACTCAGGTCCTTGTGCTTGCCAGGGAAGTGCTTATTCCACTGAATCATCTCCCCAGCCCCAAAAAAGTCATGTTTTAAAAAAAGGTTAAAAAGAAAAAGGGCCAGCCTAATAGCTCAGGAGACTAAAGCACCTGCTTAGGCAGAGCACAGCGGCCCAGGTTTGATCCCCAGTGTGCTGTGCTGGCCCTGGCCCCAAGGTGCACTGAGAGAGCAATTGAGACTGGGCGTGTTGGCACACGCCTATAATCCCAGCACTTGGGAGGATGAAAACAGGAGAATCACTGCAAGTCTGATCTACATAGTGAGACCCTATAGAACCTGTACTAAATACATTAAAAATAAAATCATTTTAACTCAGGCCAATCAATAAATACCAGTGCAGGTTTCATAGTATAAGACTATAATTGTCACGTGAACAAATTAACAGTGTGGTTGCCGGTGAATTCTTTTATCATGGGCCTTGGTTTTAAAGAGCTTAGGTTAGACGATCCAAAACTTTCTTTTCCCTTTAATATATCAAAGTTAGTTTTAGCTTAATTCTTATGACCTTCAGAATTTAAAAAAGAAATAATTTTATCTAGAAGTAGAAACACAATCTGTCCTTTGCTAGGATAGTACTGGAAAGCAGTTGCTGGACTGTCTCACACTTGAGCTGGAAGGCGGCACCCTAAGAAGCTACTTGCCCTGGGCCTCTTCCAAGTCACCAGGTGGGAAGAGTAATGACTGCTTGTACCCACCTGATCTGAGCCAGGAGGCCAAGAAGCACTACTGACTGCAGTGCCAAACGAAGCAACTCCACAGGTTCAAAGCCCAGGAGAAACAGCTGGGTCTGGGGGTAAGGAAAGTCTTGCTCGAATGCCAACCTTGTCTTGGGCATTCTCATTTCTACTAACATTCAGATTTTGGTACAGAAACGCCCAGCTATAAATGGGAAGCTTCCAAAACTCAGTCAGTTTTTTGGAGCTCTCAAATCAGGTGAGTTAAACTTCATATTCCTCCTGAAAGGGAGACTACAATTGTTTTTTTGTTTTGTTTTGTTTTTTGTTGTTGTACTGGGGATCAAACTCAGGACCTTGTGCCTGCCAGGCAGACACTTTAGTCACTGAGCTATCTCCCCGGTCTTAAGGGAGACTACAATTATACTGATTTCCTACTGCTGCTAATGCTACCACCAACAGTTTTGAAAGTTCACTTCCTACAATCAAGGATGTGCCATGGCTTCACTCCTGAAGGCTCTAAGGGGATTTCTGTCTTTTCCAGCTTCCAAAAGCCATTTATTGTCCCTTGTGACTTCCTCTGTGTTCTAGCCCATGTATCTTCAAATGTATCTTCCTAGACCCACCTGGTTAACCCAGGTACATCTCTCCATTTAAAAATCCTGGATTTAATCAGCTGAAAAGTCTCTCTTATCATGTAAAACAGCACAACTTCAGCCGGACTAGAATATGGTTATCTGTGGAGAACCATTATTCATCCCACAAGGATAAATACCATTATCCTAAGGACAAAAGTGTCTAAACAAACTTCAGAGCCTACCAGTTGTAGTTCAGCTGTGTAACAAATCCAAAATCGGGATCCCTGTTGAATGTCGATGGCTTTTTGATTACTAAAACAATAGTTCTCAAATGGACATGCATCAGAATTCCCTAAAGAACTTTGGGCAAATTTCTAGGCTCTGATGCTTCTAATTCAGAATTTCAGATCCGGTGTATACTTGAAGAATTCACATTTCTAACAAGATTCCAGTGGCTGCTGCTGGTCCAAATACATGCTACAGAAAACAACAAAGAGCAGTGAGCCGTGCTACCAGGACAACCACAGGAGCTCCATGGACCACTGCTAAGTGTTATTGTTGGGAACTCTACCCACTAACGCTTACTCTTCACTATGCTAATTGGTCCAGAAATATCCCGCTTACCAAAGCTGGCTATTTTGACAAAATGCATTCTAGCTTTCAAATGATTAATTACTGTGGAGATGTGTGATGGCAGGTTGGCAGCTATTAAAACACAGCACATTTAATAACGGAATGGAGAAAAAGGACTAATTTAATTATAAAAGATCCATAGTGGTGAAGAGGCAAAAATCGATTTAATTACACTGTATGCACACACAAATATCTTTCTTTTCATGTTTATTTTCATGGCAAAAATAGACTATAATATATTCATTTCACATATAATATACACCACCGTTCAAGCTTTTGCCCATTAAATGTACAGTTTTATAAACAGTTTAGAAGAATTAAGCTCTTAGATTAGACATTTTTATATTATCTTCCAACAACAGCACATAAAGTTGCTTTTTAAACTAGAAAATACTAAAGAAATATTCTACTGCATTGAAAAGTTCGAATTCCCAGTGCATTTCTTGAATTATAGGATAACTTTTCTGAAGTACACTTAATTTTTCTCCAAATTTTGGTGTTTAATGGTTTTGTTTTAAATCAACTTGCTTTATACATATTTAACTATGCTTTGCTAAATTTACTATGGATGACATTTGGGTTGCTTTTCTTTAAACCAGCTAATAAAACACAGAAGTGCACAGCAGAGTTCTGGTTTGTGGCAGTGAATTTTTCATCTGAACTAAAGAGCTTCATTATAAATCCTATTTTTCTCTATTGAGTACAAATAAAACACTGAGATGACTTCATAGAAAATACTTAATTCGGCTTGACTCCCAGGTTCATCTGCGGGGAACTTAATCCTCACTGTGATGGGACCAGACAACAGAGTGCTCAGGAGGCAGAGCCCCCATGGGTCGGTATGATGACCACATCTCAGGAGAGATGCACACACGCACGCATGCACGCACGCATGCCTTCCGCCAAGGAAGAACCCAGCAGCAAACCCTCAACATAGGGCCTCTCAACCCACCTGTGCAACCGTGAGATACGGTTTCAGCCATTCCATTACAGCAACACATATCCTCTTGGGAGTAACATTTCAAAACTTACACATAAAAATCTACATATTTTATATTTTAATGTAAAAATGACTTGAGAATAAACCGAAAAGCAAAATGGTATCAGACTCAACCAAGTGATTTCTTTTGGAGACAAGAGTCTTGGTATGTAGCTGAGGCTGGCCTTGAACTCAGTGATCTTCCTTTCCTGCCTTGGTCTCCTGGATGCTGGGATTGCAGGCTTATACCACACCTGGCTATGCTAATCAGTCTTGAGGAAGGTTTAATGGTATGAGGTTTTTAAGTAAGTGTAAGGTATTGACAACATTTTCAATCTCTTGCTTAGAATTTGACTACACTAATATATAATAATTCAGTTCTACCAGAAATTAAGCTGATTATCTAGAACTGTAAAAAATTCTAGTATGGTCTAAACTGACCATATTATTAGAAGTTTTTGAATGTAGTAAGTATCATCCCTACATGATAATTACTGTTTTTCTATAGCTTGCCACAAAAGCCAAACTATGCGAATAAAACCCCCAACAGCTCCCCCTAAACAGTGGCAGCAGCTTACTGCACTTCCTTACTTTTTCCCTGGCCTTCTTGTGTGACTCATTTGGGCTTTGCGGGGGTGTCCTGTTTTAAGTCCTGTCTTCATTAAATTTGTTCTAGAAATACTTTTGTCACTTCTGGAGGGTATTTATACTTCCTTCAGACTGTTTACTGGACCCTACTAATCTTGCACTTTTATTATTTCAGTAAAATACAAAACCTTACCAAAATGCTTTCAAGAATTTTATAAAAGACATTAATAAATGTCACTATAAGTAACAAAGGATTTGTCTCATTCAGTGGTCCATTTTATGTAACCTTGAGCCGGGCGTGGTGGCACAGGCCTGTAATCCCAGCACTTAGGAGGCTGAGGCAGGAGGATTGTTGTGAGTTCGAGACCAGCCTGAGCTACAAAGTGAGCTTAAGGCCAGCCTGAACTGCATAGTGAGACCCAATCACAAAAAGACAAAAAAAAAAAAAGTGATCTTTAATAAATTTCCAGAATAAAAAAATGTGGATAGTTTCTTAGTATATGGAAGCAGTCTAACCTGTCATATGATGAAAAATGAGCACCAAAAATTGGTATTTTCCACTCATTTGTTCAGTTCTCATTTGATGAACTAGCAAATGGAAATGGAAAGCCAATTATCAAACCTATATTAAGGCCAGGGCTATTGCTCAGTGGCATAAGCACCTGCCTGGTAAGGGCAAAGTCATGAGTTTGATTCCCAGGATCAAAACAACAGATCTGTACCAGGCTCATCAATATAACCCAACACCTGAGACCTGACAGATTTATATTCTTGCTGACCCAGTAATAATCAAACCTTCTGGATTTTTTTGGCAGTGTAGGTTTCCTCCAAAGAGTGAATTCTATAGATTTTTGTTTCACCAAGTGCAAATTTAAATACACATGTACATTTACATGTCAATAATACTCATGTTTGACAACTGAAACCATCATTTTTTTTAGTTTAAAATTGACCAGTTCTGTTAACATTGTAGGTTTTTACACTGAACTCACACTGCACTGCTCTAAAGCCCAAAGGGGGGGGGCTCAGAAAGTTTTAAACGGTTCTTTTGTTAGACACACCTTGAAGTCATGTAACAGATGTTGAAGAATGATGACACACTTACCGAAACTTCCAGAAACTTGGAACCCTATACACAACATACTGTTACAACTTCTACTGGTAGAAATGCCAAAGTATTCCTTTGCTATGCTGTGTGCTTGCTTATGCTAAAGCTTATTAACCTGAGAGTATAAGGTCACTCTCCCTTTCTTACCCCATCAAAATAGTGAAAAATGTTTAGATTCTATCCCAGATTTCTGAAAACTAGGTATTTTAATTTTTCATGTAACTAGAACTAAACGTGTGTGGAAAGCACACTCAGGCAGACCTGAGTCACATGGGTGACCTAGATACACTATCCACACACTGACAGCTGCCGCTCCCACAGGTGGGTGCTGCGGGCCTCACACTTCCAGCTGCTGGTACCTTTGCTCCTCCACTCCAGCTCCTTGAAATGCTGAAGACAGGCTAAGCCAGTGGCAAGAGGAGACGCAGAGGAGCACTGGCGCGCACTTGGAACCCCCCCAGGTCCCTCACCTGCGCCCCTCAAGTCTGTACCTGGGCGTCTCCCTGCAGTACTGGCCGGCCCGCCTTCAGCTGTTCCCGAGTCTCACTTGCCAATACCCAGCTCAAGCGGGCAGAGCCGTGCTCTGATCTCACCACCAGGGTAAAGGAGGAGGAGGGAAAGTGGCCCTCCGTCTTCCTGGGAGTACTTCTGTGGCTTGTGTAACCTTCCCGGAGACAAACCACGAAAGATAAAATGCAGAGAACCATTTTAATTCAGCACAGAAGTGGACTTTTACAGCAATTTTTTTTTAATTTTGGAACTTCCTAAAATTTACAGAAAATTATGCCACTTTAATAACCTTCCTAATATTTTCTAAAGTCCACCTACCTCCAAACCCCACAAACTTTGAACTAATATTTCCTCTTTTCTGTAAGTAACCATAGGTGATAGGCTAAATAGAGCCCTAGTTTACTGGGTTTTGAAAAACTTGTATTGCTTTGTGAAATGTTTTTTTCAGACAAAAATATTTTTTTGTTTTGTCTTGTCTTATTTTTTGAGACATAGATCAAGCTGGCTTTGAACTCTCTCAATTAGCGCAACTGGTCTTCAATTCCCAGCCATCCTCTGCTTCAGCCTTCTGAGTAGGATTACAGGTATGTGTACCATGGCAAGTGAGTCTCCTGTTTCTAGAAGTTTCTAGAAAGGAAGAACAGGTCCAGCTTGTTTTAATCCTGCCAAGGGGTTTTCAAAATACTAAATTCTATAGGTTCCTGAATGCTTCACAGTAGATGTTCCAGAAGAAAATAATTACTAATGACTATAATGGACATCTGAGATATTTTAAAACAGTCATTTTCTGTGCTCAGCGCTATCAACTAGAAAATTTCAAGGAAGAACCTCATTTATCAGAAAAGTTAATACCAGAGATAATCCCAAAGTTGAGCTGCAGAAACACTGGCCTATCCCCTACTGTTTGTGAAAATACACATTTGGGGAATTCTGATATGAAATTCATATTAAGGGACGAAAAGACACTAAGATTATAAAGCACTGTATAAGGCTGGCAGACAGCAACATCCTGAATTTGGACATGCTAATCCTGTGGAACCCCAACGTTTTACATAATTTGCTCTTGCAAATCACATTATTTCAGAGTCCAATGTTGTAGACTTATTTTTATTTGGAAATTCTTTTATATTCACTACCTGCCATTAAAGTTTAAAATTACATTGTGCTTAGAAGTGATGTCAAATGTGACATTTTAAGAGTGACAGATTTAAACAGTATAATTTTGCCCTCTTAAAAATTTACTTAACAAATTTTTAAAACAGGAGCATGAATATACCATATATTACTCTTTAATTAGACATTTGCTTTACAACATGTTCTTGTCAATGGTCACTTCCAAATGTAAGCCTGACAAGCATTTTTCAAAAATGTACCACTGGTAAAAATAGTTTCAGAAAAAACTTTGACCTTTAAGTGGTGTGGAGATGGGAAATATTACTATTTTAAAAACTTCGGGGCCAGGGAGATAGCTCAGTAGAATAAGCACTTCCCTAGCAAGTGCAAGGGCCTGAGTTCAATCCCTGGTTCTGCCAAAAACAAAACAAAACAAAAAAAACCTTTATTCTGGGAAGCTTTTTCTGCATTATTTTCATTTGAGTTTATCATTCTTTAATCAGAAGTTTTAAGAAAATTTCAGTTTAAAATTGGTATTTTGTTCCTGAGAAGTATGTCCACTTTCAGCATTGCCTTGCTTAAGAACTGTCTGACTCTTCCCCACAGCTGGCTCCTGGGCTGAGTCAGGCTGGCCCACCTACAGGAAGTCCCAGTCCCCTCTCATGGCTGTTGACACCTATTTAGCTGCTATAACAGAGAGTTTAACTGCTTTAGAAAGAAAATGGGAATGAGAAAAATGCTTAGAACGTTGACTTTGGGAAATAACCCTAGAATTAACATTCTAGAAGGCTCCACGTGGGGAATGAGCCTCAGCACCCGGGAAGACGGCTCCTCAGTCAGTACCAGCTTGCCTCACCTGCTGGCAGTGACTGGACGAGGCCCCCTTAGCCAGGCCAGGAGGTCAGCTCTGTCCCATCATGGGGCCCCACTGGGATAGGGAAGGGCGAAGAAATACTTCACACATCCCAGGGCTGAACCAGAGGCCTCAGGAGGCAAACTTCAGGTGTGGCCTAACAGCACAGCCATTTCTGGTGGCCCCACAAACTTTGGCTGTGGATTAGGAAGAAGAGTTTAAAATATTTACTATTTTCCTCTTTCAATCAAAATAAAAAGAAAGCTTCCTTAAGGCTTCTCTGAATGACAATACAAGTCTCCATTCGTGGGGAAAGCAATAAAGCGGGTTTCAGAGGGAGAACCTCAAGGAAACAAAGTGGCAGCCCCTGAGTGGCAGCCCCAGGCCCCTGGCTAAGCCACAGGCTCGGCCTGTCCTCTCAAGCCCGCTCTCCACCCTAGCGCCTCTGCCTGAGGACAGATAATACTGCGTTTCTGTACAGACAATGGGCAGCCTGCTTCACCACCACACACCACTTCCTCTCGTCCCCAGCCCACATGCCCTTCATTCTCCTCCGCAAGACACATCTGAAACAATCTCCATTGTTTTTGTCCCAAATAATAAAGCAAGCATATATTAAAACTCAGGTTTTGTTTTGAACAGAAAAAGTGCTTAAAACCATCCTATGCAATTGTTCTTCACCTCATTTTCAACCAATAAAATCAAACTCATTAAGGCTTAGGAATAATACTGAAAAAATAGTGAATCTGATTTTCTTGCATTTTAAACAATGTGCCTTCATTCCCAACTTTTATTTACATTGCCTGACTCAATTCAGTATCTTCATGAGTTGAGTTCTGTTTGGAAAATACAGAAGGTACAAATATATAGAATTTTTAGGATAAAAAAATTTGAATATAAAAATGCTATGTTTCAAAATAACACTTTCAGATTCTCCTTATAGTCTGAGCTTGACAACTAAACCATTCAGTACCCAAAGTGGTTTTTAAAAAATAACAAAAGATGATAACATAGTTTTGAACATGTTATACACGAACAGCTCAATCTGTGGATCACCCCACAGAAAGCTCACTTTGTCATTAAGAACACCCCTAAATATTTCAGTCATTACATAAAATTCCATCATTAAAAACTAGCTTAAGATAGAAACCTATAGACTGGGATGCTTGCCAGAACGGTCCAGCACAGCTTCAGTAAAATAGAACTGTCTAGAAAATACAATCTCCAAAATGTGTGCAAGTGCTGCAAACTGGCCGGACAGCGCCCTGGAATCCGCGTCCTCCACACCGGCTCCTGCCCCGCGTGTGCGGTTGTTTCCTCCAGTGCGCCGCGCCTCACACCACGCCACTCCGGTCCTGGCAGCTGTCTGCTGTGATCAGGTGTAAGTCAGGCAGGCACTATTTTTTTTAAGCTGTTAATGCTTCACATGATTGGGTCCCCATAGAAGGTGTGAGAACTCAGATGAGCCTGGAGCTTTTCAGGAACTGGATGAGCACTTTGTACACAAACGTGTACTGGCAGAGGGTCTGCACCAGCATCATTCTCTGCTGCCTGAGCATGCCCAGCACTCTCGGGACATCCAGCACCTAAGGGGAGAAGGACAGTGATCAGAGGAACGCTCTCCCCAAGGGAGAAAAGGCTGACGAGAGCTGGTGCCTTGCTGAAAGTCTGGTCAGGAGATGGTCTCTGGTCTACCTTAGCACCTGTTACACTCCATCACTGCCAGCATCTTTAAAACACAAGCAGGAGCCAGCAAGACAGCAAACTTAGGTAAAGCACAGGGACAGAGGTTCGATCCCCCACACCACATGCCTCACCAGCCCCGCCCCCAGGGTGACTGAGCTGGCCAGAGCAAGGGCATGGTGGCACAGGCCAGCAATTCCAGCAGTGGGGAGGCTGAAGGCAGAAGGATCACCACAGGTCTGAGCTGCGTGGTGAGACTCTGTAACAACCAAATACACACATAAAATAAAATTTAAAAAGCAAAACAGAAGAAACACAAAGAGAACATCCACGCAAATTGTTTCTTCAGCGTCCTGAGTATAGCTTTCCAGCTTTGGCTCTATATAAATCTCCTTTCCTCACCAGAGACACCAAGATTCAATAGAAACATGGTGTGCTCGGTGCTGTTGGGGTCTCAGCATTTCCCAACCATCCCCGAAACAGTCCAAGGTACTCCAGGAGAATCGAGCGTCCTGAGCTTTTTTTACTGTATGAGGGCTCAGTCCTTAACATGCCAAAAGGCACTGAAAATCTCCAAGACATCACCTTTTGCAGGAAACACAATAGCATTCTGTGGCCACCACAGACCCAGGAAATGTGTCTCCAAGAGCTTTTAGGAGATGACTCAGCCGGCTTCTTCCCAACCCACTGCTCTCCCCACCACAAAGGGTTACTTCACCAGCAGTAAGCACCTCATTGTGTTCCAGGCAGGCGACCATGATCTCGCACAGAACGACCACACCGGTTCTTCCCACCCCGGCGCTGCAGTGGACCAGCAGAGGGGGGTTGAGGCTTTGGGGCTCGCTGGTACTATTGGTATGGCGTCGAACAGACTGGATCTCTTCCAGGTATGCTGTGAAAAGTCAATGGAGCAAAAAAATTCTCAGAAAATTACAGCGCGTCAGACTGACAACTCAATCAAGAAGTGCAGATGAGAGCGCTGGGTGCCAGGCAAGCCAGCCTAGCTACTGACCGCAGCCACGGGAACCCCAGAGCTCTGCCTGGCCTCCACTTCCTCACCCCCAAGTGGCCTGGAGGGACACACTCCTGAGGGGTGGTGGGATGCTCCACTTGCTGTCAGGCTGTATCATTTTTTTTGGTGATACCAGGGATCCAACTCAGGACCTTGCACTTGCCAGGCAAGCACTTAACTCCACTTGGCTATCTCCCCAGCCCTGTCAGGCTGTATCTTAAAAACATCTTGCAAGCCTCTGTAAAGCACTGATTGTCTATTTGAGAGTGGGTCTAAAGCTTATGCGAACAACAGGAAGTATTTCAGAAACAAAGTCACCTTCCTGGCTGGAGGAGGCCAGCCTGGGAGCCCAGACACTTACACAGAAACCCCTTGAGGTCTTCAGGACAGCCGTGCTCAGGCCAATCTGTGTACTGCAGATGCCAGACCGTCCGCTCCTGCCCCGTGAGGAGATGCTTCATCTTCAGGCCCGTGGTGGCATAGCAGCCAGAGTCCGTGCGGAAGCGGGTGGTGATCTTAAACCTCCCGTAGGTGACGGTGTTGTGCCTGGAACCAAGCCGTGGCCAGTACCTAAAGCTCTTCTCCCTTCCACCCTCCTGTTAAAGACAAGCACAGCTCAGCAGCAGCACGAGGTGAGATCCAGCCACCCTTCGCATGAGTGCTGTACCACTCAGAACCTCCACCCCAGCGGCCTTTGTGTCCAAAGGTCAGCATTCTAGGTGACTAACATGAAAATCAATGAAGAGAATTGAGTGCTCACCTCTTCTGCTGTCACCATCGCTATGATTGCAATTCCCTGTTCCCATACCATCTGCCAAAAATCCTGACAGGTATTCTGTAATGGTCCCTGCGTAGCAATATAATCCCACTCAATTCCACCAACAGAGACCTGGGATTAGACAAAGTTAAAAAATTACTGTGTCTGTGTGTGTAGAGTATATGTATGGAGCTGTATGTGGTCATGGTAGCAGGAAACAAGTGAAATGGATCAGACAGCAGTGCAAGAGAACGCTTCCTTGCCAACATTAGAGCCTTTACTGACTCTCCTACGGACCGTGTACTGTGAATTCACATAAGGCCTATGTGTCCTGGGACAATCTGACAACCCCTAAGCTTCAGCTCTTGTTTACAAAATACAAACACTGCCTCCCTTCACAGGACTGTCGTGAAAACAGAGGGGATACATATGTTCCCTGGCACAGATACTGCTTCTTTATTGCTATGATAGTTCCTCTTACAACAGTAATTCAGACATCATGGTACCCCAGATTTCAAACACAATTCCCCCGATAAAACAGTAACTGACAAGGGATAAAGCCAAGCCATAAGTTAAACATCAAACCATTAGGGGGAAAAATCTTCCTACTCAAGGTAGTCTTAGACTGGGGAGATAGCTCAATGGAAAAGAGCACCCGCCTGGCAAGCACAAGGTCTTGAGTTCAATCCCTGGTACCAAAAAAAAAAAAAAAAAAAGATGATAGCCTCACTTTTGAACTTTTTTTATTTTTTGAGACAAGGTCTTGCTATGCAGTTCAGGCTGGCCTAGACTCACTATGAAGTTCAGGCTGGCCTCACATTCATGGGAATCCTCCTGCCTCAGCCTCCCGAGTGCTCAAATTACAGACCACCCAGCACACCCCTGAACTTCTAAGCTAAGATAACTTTCTATAATATACAAGTTTCCAGTTAAGACTGAGCATCCTTGGGGGACAGCCTAATATAACAGGTGGAATATTGCAGTTCAATTTCAACCTCACTGATATTTAATGAAGACAGTAAATACTGAGTGCCCATTAAACATCAAACCCTGTGCAATCCCCATGCTCTCAGTACCACTGCCAGCCCCAGCCCAATAGCTCATCCTCTCACTGAACACCCAGGGTGCAGGTCACATGCACTTAATTTTTTTTTTTTTTTTTTTTTTTTTTTTTTTTTTTTGTCTTTTTGAGATAGGGTCTCACTATGCAGTTCAGGCTGGCCTTAAGCTCACTTTGTAGCTCAGGCTGGTCTCGAACTCACAACAATCCTTTTGCCTCATCCTCCCAAGTGCTGGGATTACAGGCATGTGCCACCACGCCCAGCCATTACATGCACTTAAAACCCATGGCTATAAAGGTATTATGTTTCTCTCCTAAGGGATGAGCAAACGGGGGTCTCCGAGTGGCAAATGACATATCTAGGAGCCGTATCCATCCAGTTCTGACTCGTTCTCTTTCCTCTCCAGGTAGCTGCTAACACCACTATAGAGCCTCAGAACTACTCAATCCACATCTAGCCAGTCAAATGCTTGGTTTTTAGGTATGTGATATCTGAATAAAAATACAGAACAGTATACACACAGATTCTGAAAAACCATGAAGGTGCTTCGGAAAGCCTCAGGGGTCAGATTGCTCTCTTATCAACTGTGACTTACACACTGAAGAAAATGTAGGAATGAAGACAATGAGCACTAACCCATGGGCACTTCCTCCTTCACTCACTAGATGGAGATTTCCTCTTTCTAAAGTAAAGAAGGGAGTCTATCTGGCAAGACGCAAGGGCACAAATGGAGAAGACAGAACAGCTTGCTTTGTACAGCCACCTGGTGTGAAGAATCACTCTTTCTCTTTTAAAGAATGTAACATTACTCCAGTTAAATGGCACTGGAGTGCTTCTAGGAAAAAAAAAGTCCCTCAAAGAACGAAGTGATATTTAAAAATGATCACAGCATGCAAAGAGAACAGATGGCACCTTCAGAAATAAAAGGGGCCAGCAAGATAGCTCAGCAGTCTAAAGTGCCTGCTTAGGCCAGCTTAGGCAAAGCACAGGGACCATAATTCAATCCCCCATACCAGCCCCACCCCAGGGGGGGCCTGAGCTGGCCACAAAAGAAAAGTAGAAGCTTTTGTGAGCACCACTGAGGAGCGCAGACACCTCTGCGACACGAATGGGCGCATGAAGAGGGGCGCTAGCAACGCACGGGTCCTGCAAGCACTTTGCATCACCTGCTCGAGGGTTTTCATTCCCTGTCATTTACTTAAAAAACCAAGTAAGCATTTATGAGCTAGAAAGGATTTTCAGATTTAGAAGGACAAAGTTCTAAAGCCAGGCAAATAAAGTAGTCCCTAAGGGACAACGCTGAGGCAGGGTGGTTTCCATATGCAGACGTGGACAGGAATGATTCCATCTGATAACCACTTGCTGTGGCACTAAAGTATGGGTTCTCCAGATGCTAACACAGTTGTCACAGTGGTTAAAACTGGGGTGTTTTTCAAATACAGACAAGGATACAATTCTCACCCCTCTCGGCCCAAGCTGCATGCGCTATTTATTGCGCTGGACAGTCCTCTCACCTTAATATGTGACGCATTGATGTAGCCAGTGTTGTTCTCCTTGGTGGGGACCAACTCCACTCTCGCATCGTCATAGGGAAGGACATCCTGGAATCTATTTCTTTCTGCATTTTCAGGGAGGCGGGCCGTGGAGCACTCCCCATCAACTAGCCGTTTTTTAAGAATCCTTTCATATTCTGTGAATACCATTCCCTGTTCTAACCGCTGTTCCAGCATTTTACACTGTAAGACAGAATATGTGGAATAAAATGAACACTGTATGTCACTGCTTGCTGTATTCTGTGCAATTGAAACCCTGTCCTCTGTTTCAAGTCCAGCATGGCCTAACACTGGAAATCCTATCTGAAGTAAAAGTTAAAATTTTAACAAGCCATAATAAGAGTTAAAAAAAACAAAAATTATGACTTTGTTGAATGACATATAATGCAAAATTGTGTTTAAAGTTAAAATCTGAAAATAAATAAATAAAATAATAATAAAATTAAAATCTGTCTGAATTTTCCCCCCCTCTAAGTCAATGGTCATTTTGTGACTGTTAAGATATAGAATTCTGAAAAAAAAATAAAATTAAAAAAAAAAAAAAAAAGATATAGAATTCTGGGGCTGGTCAGGCAGCTCAGCGGACTAAAGAGCCTGTTTAGACAGAGTTTGATCCTCAGCATGCTATGCTGGCCCTGCCACGCAGGGGTGCTGAGAGGGCGACTGAGACTGGACATGGTGGCACATGCCCGTAATCCCAGTGCTTGGGAGGCTGAGAACAGAAGGATCACTATGAGTCCTAACTGTGTAGTGAGACCCTGAACACCCTGTAGACCCTGAGCCAAATACACACACACAAAAAAAAAGAAATACAAGTCTGAAGGTGAGCAGTACTATACATTTTAGAGTATGACAACCAATTCTAACATCTACAAATATTCCATTTTGCAATAATTGATATATAAAATACTGAAAATAGTAGTAAGTTAGGAACCACCTCTAGATCAAGTTGTAAAGAAATCCATGCTGATGTTTATAATAAAACTGAACTGAAAATATGCCTTACTCACAAAAATGTTTTGAAAACTCTGGTAGCTTATTTACTCTCAAGATAACTTTTCAATACAATGAAACAGGGCCTGCTTCTTTCTTACGTGGATACATACACATCTGCATACATTTACCTTAAGGTCACCAGAAACCGAGACTGCCCCAGTGGCTAGCAGAAGACAAAGAACATAAACAAGAAATAAACATCCACACCTGAAATCATCCAGTAAAATATTAACTAAACATGTGCTCTGATTCTGTGGCTCAGATTATGAAAATCCTTACCACTCATTTCTGATTATTAAATTATGCTAGAAAATTGACTAAAACCTCATAAAGACACTGTGCAGTACGTACTAATTGTTCCAGAAAGGCCCAAAGCCAAGCATCCCTCAAGTACATACCCTTTCATCATTCGTCGCTCTGGTGGACACTTCCTTCCCTTCATCAGGCAGAGGCAATCGAGACAGGGAGAGGCCATTAAGCGCAGCCAACTTAAGCGGACCGACCTTCTTGGCATCTACTCGAGTCTTTTTCATTCCCTGAAAGAATATTTGCATGTACATAAGAAATACACACAGACGCAATCGTTTCCAAAGGAATTTCAGTGCGATGAAGAATGGAAACAAAGTGTCCTCCCCTGCCAGTGACCACAAGAGACTCCGCTCCTTTGCACGTCTGCACGTCGCTTCTTCAATAAGCATTAGGAGAGAGACATTCCTTTCATGGCCAAAGCCCTGATAAGTCTTCCAGATAGAAGGTTCCAAAACTCGCTTGGTTACAAGGCTCTGTTGCAAAGGAAGGCAAGGTGCCAGACCGGCAGCATTCCTCACAGAACCCAGTTTCAAAACAGGGCACAGACAAAAATCAGCTGCAGTCCCCAAAGAGACTTTAAAATACAACCATTTCATTCGAATATGCTTTTTTAAAATTTCTAAAATACAAAGTTTTAAAACTTTCTTTAAAAATTAAATGGCTTCAGAGCTGTTCCAATAGCTCAATAGATTATAGCACCTGCAAGCAAGCGCAGGGAGTTGGGGTGGGGTTCAATCCCTGGCCTGCCTTACCAGCCCCACCCCGAGGGTGCACTGAGACAGTAATTGAGACTGGGCATAATGGCATGTGCCTGTAATCCCACCTCTTGGGAGGCTGTAAACAGGCGGATCACTGAGTCTGATCAGTAGAGAGACTCTGAACACCCTGGAGACCCTTCCCTAAAATATAAAAAATAAAAAAGTAAAAAAAAAAATAAATGGCTTCTGTGGCAGATCCTTCTGAGTACTGCCTTTCCACGCTGTGCAATGTTTTATTGCAGAATTTGGTGGTCTGGGTTGGATTGTAACGCATCTCACAACGGCCACAATTTTATACCAGGAAAACAAAACAGGGCTGAAATCTCCACCCAGAAGGCAGCATGTGTGAGACGGTGCACCAGAATTCTAATTCCATCTTCTGAAAATAGGTGCTTCCTAAAGCTATTCTTAAATTTTTTTAACATGAGTAGACATTAATAACTATTTTAAAAACTATTCTCACTTCCATAAAAAAAAATAAAGCAACTTGAGAATAATGCTCAGTGAAGTTGGACACACAAGCCTAAGTATCATACAGTGTCTCCTAAAGTTTTTATTAAACCTAATGTCTATCTTCTCTATAGCAAATAAGCCTAGGAATGCTATATCTCCTTAGATAGACACTCTGTACCTCCTTGGAAGCCCTAATGAGAGTAACTCCACTTGAAAGAGATGGTTTTCTTTTCTTTTTTTTTTTTTTTTTTTGCAATACTGGGGATTGAACTCAGGTCCTTGCGGTTGCCAGGTAAGCATTTATTCTACTGAACTATCTCCCTGGGCCCAAGATGGCAGGCAAGGTTTTCCTTGTTCTGTCTTAAACATGAAATCAATTTTACTTAAGTTCTATATGCATACCAAAAGCCACAAAACTCCAGGATCAGTAACAGCAATAATAGCAATTTCAAGAAAAGAAAAGGTATTTTTTTGAGATTACACTGAAAAAAAGACTGTTAGGTTACTATAATTGGAAATTGTGACTGGTATCTAACTCAAAAGCTAAGTGTAATAATTTCTAATTTTATGATTCATACTTTATTATGAGCTTCCCACATAATGAAATCTGGACTAGGATCAGGTAGAATCCTGGGTTGAACTCTAGCAACATCCTTCACATAAATCATCTTCTCTTCTAAGTGTCATCTAGGCAGAGAGAGAAATTGACAGACAGACAGACAAACATCAAAGGTCCTGAACTGGCCAACTCTTAAATGTACACAGAATACAGTGGTGTGCTGGAAATTCTTAACAACTGCCCTTACAGGAAAAGTTCAGGCTCACAGCTGCCGATTTTTGTGGTATAAACACTTCCGCCGCAGCCCAGTGCAAACTGCCAATGGACCATCAGCCGGCTCGCAAGACTCCTGAGAATTTAGCAGTCAGCTCCTGCTAGTGCACATAAGCGAGCGCTTAGCTGCCCGAAAATGACTGACAGCACCCCGCCACCACAGGCGAGTGGCTGTGAGGGCAGTTCCAAGGTCAGTAATTGAAAGAAGCCAAAACAAGCTTTGAAAACTCCTTAATTAGTTCTTAAGAGTACAAACATATGGCTGTAAATACACGGTTATGTCTTACAAAGACTACAGGGTGCGTGGGAGAAACTCTGTAGATGCAAGAGCATGGAGAGGTGGCAGGTGACTCCAACCTGCTCCTTCTTATCTTCAATTTAATTCACCATCTTTAACAGTAAATCTCCTTAACTTTAATTCGTATCTGTATATTTGTTTGTTATAATAATTATACAAAATAATCACTGCCCACGCTGCCATGAGGGGACCCAAGGTTTAGCAGGGGGTTGGCTCTGCTGCTCTTGGCTGTACAGAAGTGAAGCATATGACGCAGCCCCGTGGCAATGAGGCCATACTGACGGCACTTTTGATGGCACTGGACCTCATTTTATTTTTCCAGCAATGTTCTGGAGTCCTTCACTCACAAATGAGACAGCTGAGTCTCACACAAAGACACTTCCTCAAAGTCACAAAGCTGCCTTTTTTTAAAGAAAAGAATGTATCAACAAAACAATAAAGCATGTTGCCATTTAATTAAGAAAGCATTTTTTCATGCCTAACTTCATGTGGGACTTAATGCTACAAGGCAAGAGCAAGGGCTACTTGTCCCCAGATTACAGATGTGTAAGCTGAGGTTTAATGCACACACAGCAGAAAATTAATAAACGGCAGAATCTAGACTGAAACCCAAGGCTTTTAACTCTTTTCTTTTTTGAAGAAGAAAAAAAAAATTTTTTAAAATAGGAATGAACACTTATCCATCCATATACAGCAAAGTAGCATCATAGCAGGACTGTCTTGTGACTTTTTTTTATCTTATTTTTCATTTATTACCCTTTAAAAAAGGGCAATATAGCAATAGTTGGTATGTCATGACAAGAAGTACATATTTAGAAGAGCAGAATGACAGGCATTTTAAGCGCGACCCTTCTATTTGAAGGCTTTTAATTCTGAAGACTACGTTTTACCCCTTAAGCAAAGCTGCTACAGAATAAGATGTTTTTACGCAAAAAACTACAAGTATAATCTGATTTCAAAATTGTATTAATATTGTAGATCTTAAAAAGTTATTGAGAGAGAAATTTTGTGGGTTTTTTTTAACTATTTTCTTTTTTGGTGTCAGGAATCCAACTCAGGGCCTTGCAAGTGCCAGGCAGGTACTGCTGAGCTATATCCCTGGCCCAAAATTTTATATTTTGAAAAGGATCAAACAGATCAGTCTTCAGATTCTCCTGAAATTGCCAGGCCCCCTTCAAAATACACAAGGATAAATACTGGGCATACTCAAAGCCACTGTTATTTGGAGAAGGTACCTGGGCCACACATAAGGACAGCAGCCTGTTCTTCACATCATGTGAGGTCCTATCCAGCTGCCCAGGTACTAAAACAATCACGCTGTAGGCCCCACACCTGGTCCCACCCCACCCAGCTCCTCAGCCTGTGTCCTTGACCTTGGTCCACCCAAGATGCAGATTTTTAACTCCTCAGATAGTTAAAGAATTACCCTCAGGAAAAGTTAAAAAAAAGACATGCAAACCTGAACCTGGATTTACAAAAAAAACATTTATCTTTCATGAAAAGCCCAAACTATGAATAAAGAGCAAAGAAAGAGGCAGATCACAGGAGAAAGAGAGACAGAACTTTTTCCAGTGGGAAGGGGAAAAAGGAACAGAGTAAGGGCAGAAGCGGAAGGGGAGAGCAGAGAGGGAAGCCCTGAAAAAAGAATGAGGATGAGCTCTGTACCAGTGCCCCACAAACAGTACAGTCGTGTGTACTGTACTCCTGTAGTAATAAAAAACAAAATTGAGGGGGAAAAAAACCCATGCCACTTTCGTAAGTGGTTTCTGTCACTGTACAACGCTTAGGAAATAGTTCCTAAGTACTACAATACCATGTGAGCTTTCGCCTGCCCATTGAGCTGTTTTAATATCACCTGAGCTTTTTCTTGCCTATCAAGATAAAGCAGTGTCTCTGAGCACCTCCTAACTGGGCCATCAGGTCTGGGCATGCTGTCTAGCAGAGATGGGAGGCCTCATGGCCAGGACACCTGCCTGAGGACACCCACCTAGCAACACCCACCTGGCATTTGCGGGGCCAGGAGACATGGTGTGGGCTATGAGGAGCCCACCCGCGAGCAGCACAGAAAGATGGCTGGGCGTGGGAACACCTCGCGACAGGACCACAAATTCTTAGTCAAAGGTCCAGAAATTAGCAAGTTCCAGACAGACAAGAGAAGCTTCAACAAGCAACTGTTGCTTAATAAACCATTGTATATAGAGGATACTGTACCTTCATGCATAACAGTGCAGAAGAGAGAGCGAGCCAGCTCGGGCACTTACCAGTCCCGTGACCTTGGAAGAGTTACTTAGTATCTCACAATCCATTTCTTTATTTGCAAAGTGGGCATAACAACAGGCTTCTCTTAAATTGGACCCAGCAAATCAGTACTTGGTAAATGCTCAGAAAATAGCAGCTAGAGATGATGTCATCAGGCTCTTTCACATTTTGTTTCAAATAAGAAATGCTTCATTTTTATTTATATACCCTACAGCAAAGAGCTGCTATTTCCACAAGGGCCTTTCCTTAAATTCTGAGTTTATTTATCTTTCTTTTAAAGAAACCTGGAGCTCTGAGAATTTTGTTTCATAAAGTGCCACCTTCCCAAGCTGACATCTCTCCACTCCTCAGAGGTCATGGCCATGATACTCAAGCTATGGCCACAGACTGGCCTTAAAAATCCCCCCCACCGGCATGCAGGCATGCATCCATGCACCCATGCACGAACACGAGGACCCTCCACACAACTGGGAGCACAGCGGTAGATACTGCGCACAGACGACGCTGGAGCGGACAGAACCAACCGGGCCCCGCGTGTTGCGTCGTCACAGTACTTCTAGCAGGGTCAGCAGCACCCCATCTGGACTGGAGCCGGAAAGCTTGCTGCTCTTGGTGCTGCATCACACCAAGTCTTCCCTGGACCTCTGCATCCAATTTAGCATCTCTGGAACTGCTCAAATTTAAAGTCCCCTATAACTTCCACATAGAAATTTTCACAAAGTAAGAAAAATAAGGCAAGATGCAAGGAAGCAGGATGGAAAAGGTTATACAAGGTTTTTTTTTTTTAAAAAAAAAAGCTAAGAAACATCGGAAGCAACGCAACAAAGGCAGAAGAGGGCCAGAGGAAGGGCACACTTGGGTGGCCAGGGCGCTTACCCCCAAAGGCGGGAGCCCTTCCACGATGTTCTTCTTCCCAGAGAGCAGGTCGGACACCGGGCGTTTCTTCAGAGAATCCCTCCGGGCCCGGTAGCGCCCCGACGTGGTGAGGTCAGACTCAGACATGGAGGGCGTTAGCAGCCCCTCTCTGCGGGGGCGCTGCGCTTCCACGAATACATGGGCAGGGTTACCGTCCCTCGCTCTCTTCTCGGCTTCGTGGGCCTTGGGCTCCAGAATGTGCAAAGGGCCGGGGCCGGGGGCACCAGTGGCACAGGGGTGGCTCCGCTGCTGCAGCTCTGGGGCATAGGCGGCCAGCAGCCGGGACTGGGTGGAGAGTGAGGCTGGGACTCTGGCGTCCTCCTCAAACTCCTCTTCCTCCTCCTCGCTGCTGTGGATCAGCATGGTGGCATCCGAGAGAGACTTCTTGTGCCCATACCTGCCACCCTCCGGCTCCTCAGCCTCCTCCTGCTTGGCTCTGTTGCCACAAACGCTGGGCTGGGAGCCCGCCAGGAGCCCGCAAGGTGCGGGGCCCAGGGCCGGGGCCCCAGGAGCCGAGTCGGCCGCTGATGCCGACAGCGTGCGCTCCTTAAGCCGCAGCCCCTCCAGGCCATGCGCCAGTCCCGCCAGCTCGATGCTGTTGCGCTTCTGCAGCTGCGCGCGACGCGCGGCCGTGAGGGGCTCGCTGACTTCCTGCAGGGAGTGCGCCACGGGCAGGCTGTCCTCCTGGAAGGTCTGCACGGAGTGGTGCACGCGCCGCGTGATGAGGTCGGGGTTGCTGCTGCTGATGTACAGGTGGCGGGACAGGTCCGGCGTGCTATTGGCCGGTCTGGGGTAGGGGTAGGGGTAGGGCGGCGGCGGGCGGTACACCTGGGTCCGCATGATGTTGGGTGCGGGATAGTCCTGGGCCTGCAGCTGCTGCACGTTGGTCAGCTCGGGCACGCTGACCGCGCCCACCACCGGCCGCCGCTCGGCAGGGTAGGGGTAGGGAGCCTGGCTATGGAAGCTGTAGTTGAGATTGAAAGCATAGTGCGCAGACTGTGGGGAGGTGAAGTGGGCGTGCTCCCGGATCTCGGGCTGGCTGTAGACCAGGGCGTCGGGCCTGCTGTACGCGTAGGAGTTGCCGATGTTCAGGTTTCGCAGTGAGTGGCTCTGCCTCTCCGCGTGCACCATGCCCCGGTTGAGCTGTTTCATCACAGTCTCGTAGTCTGGGGTCGGGCGGTACGAAGGGGGTATGAGGGCGCTGTGGCGATGCGAGGGCACGTAGTCGGGCCTCGTGACATCACTTCCAGTGATGCTGGGGTTGGAGGACATAGGGGAGGGCTGCGGGTAGGGCTGCGGGTTGTTCAGCGAGTTGGTGCTGTGTGCGCTGTAGACGCTGCCATTTCGGATTCGACCACTGGCGTCCATCTGGGCTCTGTCCAGACTTGTCTGGGAGTGACAGTAATAGCCATTGTGGTTGGGCACAAAGAGGTTATCTGGAGAAGAGAAATTTTAAAATCACTTTTAGATGAGATTTTAAAATGTATTCAATTGGGCTGGTTACTCTAGGCAAATACTGAGCAAGGCCGGTACACAGGCTCCCCGACAGACTATGGGAAGCTCAGCTGGTCATCTACATGAGGAGGCTGACCCTGATGCTGTGAGGTTGGGGCTCGGGATCTGGTACCTGACAGAAATCAGCCTAATCTAACTCCAAGATTGACTGTAACTGTGTACCAAAAAAATGTCTTTTCCTGAAAGTTAAAAACCTCTACTTCATTGGAGACACAAAAGAGTTTTTGGAACTCTGCAGAACCTGAGGCTGGGGTAGCAGCCAAGGTCCGGAGGCAGTGACTGCTGCCTCTCCGTGGCAGCCATATGGCCGGCCTGCAGATGCTGAGCTTGCTGAAGCTGCCTATAAACCTTTCCTTAACTGGGATTCTAGATTGCCTGTATCAGTTCTTCCAGAATAAAAGCAAAACTTCTACACGAAAGGACAACAGCGTAGTGGAATATGAGCTTCTCCAGGCCCAAGTGTCACCAGTAGCCATTTACCCCACTAAGGGTCCAGAAGCCAGGAAGTCCTGGCTAGCTCCACCCACCACTTCTAGGAGAGGATAGACAAGGAAAGAAAACTTCACCCGGAACAATCATTTGAAGACAGCAGACAGCAAAAGACAGCAAGCTATTCATAGGCTGAGGTAGGAAAAGGGGCAGCAAGGAGACCAACAGCACAGAGCCGAGCCCCCTCCCGGTGTGGCAGGGGCTGAAGCACAGGTGCAGACAGGGTGGGTGGAGGAGGAAGACAGCAAGTGCAAGAATACAAAACCGTGTGAAGGTGGGGGCCAGAACCCAAAGCTCAGGCTCTGCTCCCCTATGGGTTAGCTCACGGCACAGCACAAACAGGCAATCACAATCTGCCTTCCGTCCCTCAACGCAAGGGCCACTCTGCTCTCTCAAACACATCCAACACACAATCCAAGTTAATCCGGCCAGGCAAGGAAAAGGGCAATGATCCCCTTGCACGCTTTGTGCCACGGCATACACTATGGCCCCAAATCTGAGCAGCCGTCCCAGTCAGGACCACAGCTCACTGCAGAAATCCAGCCTCCTGTCAAAGTCTAGGGTGTTCTCAGCCTCCCCTGATGAGTCTGTCTTCCATCCAATGGCGAAGGGGCTGCATGCTCTCCCTCAACAAAAGAATCCCATTCTCTTTGATTCCAAGTTATATGCACGTTTGTCTTACCCCAAAATTAGATTCTGAACTTCTGAAGATGTGGACCTACTACTCTGCATCAACGTCCTTGTCCATTCTTTAATGCAGCTTTATACACAGGTTATCAAATAAATGTTAAAGGAAAGCTCCAGATTCAGCTTTGGGTACAGTCATAAATGCAGTTCCACATACTTTAAATGTGAAAGCTGTCGTAATCAAGTGTTTAAAGCTTTGCAATGGGAAGGTCTCAAGCAAGGAAAACCAGAGTGAGATGGGGGCCTCTTTCTCCTGAAACCAGTAAAGAACTTTCAAAGGCAAATGGGGGTCAGGATGTTAAAAGGACACAGGAATCACTTTGAAGCTCCCATTGGCCAATTTAGGGATCACTTGAGCATCAAAATTTGAGGGCTGGGCCCGGGGAGATAGCTCAGTAGAATAAGTGCTTGGCTGGCAAGCATAGGGTCCTGAGTTTAGTCCCCAGTACTGCAAAATAAATAAATAAATAAATAAATAATAATAAAAAACTTTGAGGGCTAGCTAGTTCAGTGGTCTAAAGCACCTGCTTAGGCAAGCTTAGGCCGGTGCAGGAGAATGTGGTATGATCCCCGGAATCACATGCTGTGCCAGCCTCACCCTCAGGGCAGGCTGAACCGGCCCAAAAAAAAAAAAAAGAAATTATAAATATTCACCATATATTGAAGAACCTGAATGTACTGGCTTATTCTATGAATCCAGGATGACTTTAATCAAGACAATTTGGGGAATAATTTCAGGCAAAAAAGCTCTCCAAGCTTGAGGACATGTTCACAGATTGAGTAGTGATGGTAACAGCAAGGCTCTGAAGATTAGTGTACTTTACCTTGGGAAGAAGCATACGGCTCCGTGTAGTGTCCATTATAATGCAGCGGGGGTGGGGGAGGCATCACATAGGGCTGGGGCTTGGGCTGAGAAGTGGGACACAGGGTTAAACAAATGGCCTGTGCAGCAGAGGTAAAGCAGTCTCGTCTGGATTCTTGCCCTCCACTTAAAAAAGAAAAGCATCTGAAGCAGTTAAATACATTATATATGGAAAATAAACATGAAGACACAGTAGGTCTTCAACTACGTATCACTTTCATTGTTGCCAACAATGGCCACACCAAGCCCTGTACTGACACAGCATGCAAGATCTGCCTCCAAAAGGTTAAGGAGCCGTGCAAATCTGCTTGCATAAAGATCTGAATATAAGCTTATATGTAGTATATTTAGTCCTACTAGACAAAGTTATGAAGCAATTTAAACATCTACCTACTTACACTTACTCTTGGCTAATAATTTAAATTTATAACATTTGATTGGACCTAGTATTTAAGTATGTATAATATAATACATATTAAATTAAACTGAAGAAAAATTACTCTTTCTTTGGATAAAAATTATCAAGTATGAACCTAGTTTTACGGCTCAAACTCGAAATTCATACTACCCACAGTATATTTTATTAAGCCAAATGACACTGCTATAAGAAAAAACCATCAAATGTTTCTTCTTACCAGAGAAAGCCTGGAAGATGACCTCCTCCGGATGGGATTCACTGTGACAGTCTGAGTTTGCCTATTGAAAACAAGACAATTTTGAGAAGAGTACACATGCTTTCTAATTCTATCAAAACAAATTTAGGCAGAGAAAGGTAAAAAGACAAAGGAGACAGTCAGATTAGAAAACACAAAAGTGATCTGTGGGCACCTGTGGGGCCATGACTGCTTCCAGCCGAGACCGTGCTCTGGGGCATCACCTCCGAGACCACCATAGGGAGGCTGCTGCTCTCTGCTGCCCATCGTGGTAGAGAGACAGGTCTTGTGGCCTGGCCACGGCAGGAGACCCCCAGCACACTCAGCCTGTGCAACTCTACTGTAGGCTGGACAGTCCTGAGGGGGTCGGCTGGAGCCCAGAAGCATAGCAGGCAGTGGCTCCATTAAAGGTCTGCTAACCTGACTTCAAATATCAGAAAATAGCTATAATTTTGGTGACTTCAGAATTTACATGGGAGGGGGGCTGTATTTCTCTAAGGACTGAATTAGGGAAAGCTAAAAGCAGAAAAGTTGGCTCAATAGGCCTGTGATAAGTCCATTCACCTTATTTTGTTAAGAAATGTCTCTGGTTTGTTTTTAAAGTAACTAAGACTATTAAAGAAGGATAACTGATAGTATCTGGTAATTTTGAATTTTAAACTATTCACACAAGTTTCACCTTTGAATAAATGAGTTTTTTAAAAAGAACAAAATCAGGGCCAAGGAAATAGCTCAGTGTCTTAAGTGCCTCCCTGGCAAGTGCAACGTCCTCAGTTCAATCCCTGTTACCAAGAAAAAAGAGAACAAAATCAGAAAAGCCCATTTGTAACTGCACTGTTGAGACAGCTTTTTTTTTTTCCTTGCATGTGGTCAGTTTTATTGCACATAAGGCTTGGGGCCTAGAGAAACTGAACTCTTGGCTTTCTAGATGATTTACGTAATTTTGTCAAGACTTTAAAAAAATTTTTTATCTGCTCTCAGCTCATGAACTTAAATAACATATAATTAGTGATTGCAGAAATATCCTGTGGCCTTTGGCTAGAGTTCTAAGGACTAACTACTAGAAAAAAATCACTATTACAAAGGTGAACATTCAATCCATTTAATCAACAAGCTAATTAAAAATGGGAAGTTTCTTCTCTTCTAAATTAACATTATTCATTTGGGCATAGTGGCACATGCCTGTGATGCCAGCATTCTGGGAAGCTGAGGCAGGAGGATCACAAGTTCAAGCCCAACCTGGGTAACTTAGTGACTCAGTAAGATCCTGCCTCAAAATGTGGGGAGCAGCTGAGCAGATAACCACACAAGGCCAAACCTGAGAAGAGGGAGCACCAGAGGCGAGCCCTGTGAACAAGTTGCCAGGACTGAAGTGAGGCCAGTCCAGCAGGTGCCTGGCCCTGTGTCCTCCCTATTAACTCTAGTACAGATGGCTCTGAGAATGTTTCACTCTCAGTGTTCTCGGCCAAACACTGAGAACCTGCACTTTTGAATCCATCACATGCTTTCCCCCTTTTACCATATCTAAATAAATATGCAGACCATGCAGGGCTGTCACTGCCTTTCCATCAGGCAGTCAGGTCCCCCACCTGACCCAGCTTTCCTTTTTAGTACGTCTCTGTAGGTTTTTCTTAATTACATGTGGTCCCCTCTCTAGACCCCGCTGGCTATGTAGGTCACAGCTGAAATAAGAATTTTTAAAAGGGCTAGCGATGCAATTGAATGCGCAAGCCCTGGGTACAATATCTTGTAACACAAAAATAGACAGACATATATTATTCCTAGCACTCTGATAAGTGTTATCTCTACTCAAACTCTTAAGTATTAACAGATTTCTGAGACAAAAGAAAACCAGTGAAATGAGCACCAGGTGACCAGCACTGCTTTTACTCATTGACTTCTTTCTATTTGTCAGTACAGCACACTGGACTGTTTATGAAACATTGATGTATCTGTTGCAGAGGATGCTCCCTCCCTCTGGAATCTCTCATCATGCTGCATGCTTGCAGCTAAGTTTAGGTAAGTCTAGCAGAAACCATGTAGATGGACCAAGCTTTCATAAAATACTGTAAATTCAAAGATGAGAAGATGGCTGGGGATATAGCATAGGGGGGGGGGGCAGAGATAGAGACAAAGAGAGAAACAGACAGAGACAGAGACAGACTTGCTGACTGATTTCATTATCAACAAACTCCCACACGTCCACAGTTGCCTCAGTGGGTTCAGCACAAAACCCCCAGAGGCAGAGCTAGGGAATATAGGCAGCCACTCCCATCTCGCTATCTACTAGGGCATCTTGCCGGCAGCACCTGTGGAGGTGAACGCTGCCCACTGCAGAAGCCGGTTCGGCCGAGTACAAGACCAACCCGTAGGTCCTCTACCTGCCAATGGTTCACCCCAGGCGGCCTCCCCTTGGATTCTAACAGTCTGACTCCCTCTTTCTCCTGGCACTGCTGCAAGTGCAGTTCAAGCTGAGATCAGCCTTCACAAGGTCACATGCCCGAGAAAATGACGTAGCTGTCAGCTGTGCCCTCTGAACTGCTGGTGTGATTTCTATACTGATGATTGCTGTTAGTAAGAGGTAGCCAGAAGACTTCTTAGAAGTCACTGGAGCAGGTGTGCTAGAGGAGAGAAGGGCTTCCATCCAAGTAAAATAAATAGATGATAGTGCTCAGATAGTGAAACTATGCTAAAGGCTGCTGATTAGCTAATGAAATCTGAACACCAACCGCAAGGGGGAGATCCAATCACGGTCATGATTTTATAGATGGGGTAACTGATACTTAGATGAAGTTAAGTCACTCCTGGGGACATGGCAAACAAGTGGCAGAACCAGCATCTGAACAAGCAGCTTTGTCAGACTTTGGGGCAAGGGCTCCCACTACTATTTGGCCACTTCCTCAATTCCAGCTAGAGAAGGCGCTTACCATGGTATCACAGCACCTGGCACCCCGCCTGGCTCACAGGAAGCCCTCAGTGCAAGGGGTGTGTGCTGAACAAAGGAGGATGGGCGAGTGGGAACTGAAGCTGACGTCCTCTACTGATCAATACTAGCTCATCCTGGCCCCCTCCAAGGTTAAGGATACCAAGAGCGACTAAGACAGGCTCAAGGTTTGCAGGACATTCGACTGCCAGCTCTTACTACATCCCATTCGAGATCTCTGGAGCAGCCCTCACAAGTCTCCAGCCAGGGCCCAACACCTGCAATCCCCCTGGATTCCAGCAGAGCATTTGCACACACATCACCCTGAGCAGGAGCAATCATCCCATGGGCCTCTCTGGAGCCACAGCAGAGAACCATAACTGAGACAATGACCGAGCAGACCCCGCAACCTCAGCTAGCTGACCCCAAGCCCCCTTCCCAGTGTTACTGTCCCCATCTGAGCTGGGCCCTCCACTCGTCCTCTCAGGCTCGGGTTCTTCCTCATCTTTCCTTCCTCTCCATCCAAGCTCCTGCCTCTAAGTTTGTGCCCTTTGCCTTAGTTTTAACTCCCATTATTATTAAGACTAAAGTCCCCTCATATGCACAACTACCACTCCCACAGACACCCACTGTCTGGCCCAGGGCTGCTCCTTGCTCCATTCCATCTCTTACCACAGGGCCCCATTCGCCTGGGTCTATGGGAAGCATGTGTCTGCCCAGAGGACTGAAGGTCTGCCATATCCCAGGTTTTCCACCATCTCTTCAGGTCTGCAACAGGCCTTAGCAGACAATAGGGAAATCCCTGTCCCCTTCCAGGCCAAGCCTCTGGATGATAAAAGTCCCTAGAAGAGGAGGACTCTGGCTGCCATGCCCCCAACAGCCTCACACCAGGGGAGGCTCACCAAGACCCTTGAGGCGTCCAGCTACCAGCAGGCTGCGGGCAGAGCTCAAAGAGACGCAGGGAGACCCCCTACATGAAGAGGCCTTCCCTTCCAGCCTTTTCTTCATCTAAATTAGGAATGCTGATTATAGTTTGCCTCATCCTGGGTTTGGGGTGGGGAGAAGGGGATTGGAAGAAGCTTTCTGACCTAACTGATTAACAGTATTATCTTGTTACACTCCTAATCCAACCCTAAAGGAATATTAAGTGTGGTGCCATTAGCCCCATAAATTTAAAAAAAAAAAAAGAGAGACTCAATGTTTTAAGGCTTGAGCAACATAAAAGATGATTCTGTCATCTGAAGTACCTCCTTTACAGTGGAGGGTGAAGACTGTTGGATCAGGCCACTGAATAAATACTACAGCTACAGACACTGAACTGGCGAGAGGAAGCACCTCAGGCCGTTGCAGCACTGTCAGTCCGGGCCCCGGCTGCAGCAGGGGATGCTGTAGGGGTATAGCCCACCTTTCTGTCTGGGTAGACAACATCTCGGAAGCAGGTGTGCAGAACCCGCCCGCTGCCCGATTCACCTGTGCTTAACCACCTGGGCCAGGACAGCTACGCCCCAAGACTTCAGCATTATTCTCTGTTTGTTTTTAAGCCAGAATCTCATTATGTAGCTCAGGTTCGCCTTGAACTCCCCGGGAGGCTATCTCCCAGGTACTGCAACACCTGGCTAGAGTCGTAACAGTATTAAATATAATTAAACAGTCCTTCTTGAGTCTTAAAAGATACAGGCATAAAGTTAAAGTTACCTTTGTCTTTGTTACCCATCAAAACAGTAAAAACTGACATTAAAAGTTTCATTTACTTTATTTTTTTGTTGTTGTTTTTTAGGGGAGGGTCTACAGGGTGTTCAGGATCTCACTACTAGACCACACTCGTAGTGATCTGCCTGTTTACAGCCTCCCAAGAGCTGGGATTACAGGTCTGTGCCACCACACCCAGTTTCAATTGCCTTCTCAGCATGCCCCAGGGGCGGGGCCGGCCCAGGGATCAAACCCCTGGCCCTGTGCCTACTTGCAGGTGCTTTAATCCACTGAGCTATTTGACCAATGTTTACAACTCATTTACTTTACATGACAAACAAATACACAGAATGAAATACATTTCCCACAGAATGAGTCCTAAGTGAACTACACAGGAATAGCTCACTGCAGTGAGCCTCCATGACTTAGATATATAAAATAAAATTTAGAGAACAGCTTTTTATGTATGATTATTCCATTGTCAAAAGAATCACATGTTCCTTATATAGGTATAATGCATACAACTGATGACAGTTTTATTGACACTTGTTAATAAGATTTGCCCAAAACTACTTTTAATAAGAAGGCATTGGGCCTGAGGCATTTGCTCAGTGACAGAGTGCTTGCCTCGCATGTGAAATCCCTAGCACTACAAAATGAACAGAAATAGCCATTAGCGACCTATCACCGTGGATGTTCATTTGAAGGGGATTATGCTTCATGGTTTATTCAGAATAACAGGCTCCAGATGTTCCAGCAAAGAAATGAAGTGCAGTATCATGGCTCAGTATGAACCTTCTTTAATGTATGAAAGCCTTTAAGATGACGATGTGGTGTTCCCACAGACTGTATATTTACTGCTTGGATAGAAATAACAGTAGAAGAGCTGGCAAGATAACTCAGCAGACAAGTGGCTGGAACCAAGGTTCGATCCCAGCACCATGTGCTGCACCAGCCCTGCACCCAGGCATGCTGAGCTGGCCACAGAGTCTGGGCCTAGTGGCTCATGCCTGTAATCCCAGTGGCACATGCCTGTAATCCCGGCACTGGGGAGACTGAGATAGGAGGAACACCACTTGAGTCTGAGCTACGTAGTGAGACCCTGTACCAAATACAAGAAGGAAGGAAGGAAGGAAGGAAGGAAGGAAGGAAGGAAGGAAGGAAGGAAAGAAGGAAGGAAGAAAGGAAGGAGAAAGAGAAGAGCAGAGCAGAGCAAAGCAAAGCAAAAAGAAAAGAAAGAAGACAGGCAGGCAGGCAGGCAGACGGGCAGACAAGCAGAAATAGTCACACAAGGCCAGCCTAGGACTCCAAGGACTCTGCATGAGCCGCACCACTGACTCTAACCACCAGGGGGAACTCTTGCATCCACACAGCACCAGCCCTCCAAAGCGCAGAGCCAGCCCAAAAGGCTTCCTGTACCTAAGAAAGAAGAGGGCTGCCGCCTCCCCCATATCCATAACTAATTACCCAAAGCCCACCCCCAGAGTGGTGCGGAGGGCAGCAAGGACCTGGGTGCCGGCCCTGCTTAATCACTGCTGGTTCCCATCCCGAGGGACAACTTTGCCCACTCTCGTCCAACTGTCCCTCTCCATCAGGCCTTGGCATGTGGGCTCCTCCAGCCCTGGTACAAGAGGACACACTTGTCCCTTTAAGGCTTCCCCTTGCTCCCAATTTACAATTAGTCATAAAAGTAAATGAGACGAGAGTAAAGCAGCCCTTTTCCCCACGACATCCACCACTGGTTCAGGCTCACACCACCCATGCTACTCTCACCTGCCAGGCAGCACCGCCTGAACAGGGGACCTGAGGATGAATGAGAGCAGGCCCTGCCCTCACCAAGCCCCCTCCAGTCCAGTCCACAGGCAACAGCAGGAGCAAACACTCCACAGCCTGGGAAATGTGCAGAGAGCGCAGGCTCTGGTCCTGTGGCCACCAATCGGTGGGTGCAGAACATTCACTGCAATCTAAAGCTCTTTGTCCATGAAGAGGCAGGAATAACAACGTATGAGCAGGGTGGCTGTAATGAAGATGCAAGCTCTTGGCATGACACTGGACACTGAGCACACATTATTAAAATCTTACGAATTATAAATGCTTAATGGGGATCAGGATGGCTCTGCCACCAAGCAACATGTCCAGCCCCCAAACCAGAGCTTAAAGAATGACTGAGAGTGCTGGAGGCAGGAAGGAAGTGCACACCCTACCATGGCCTGGCTGCAAGAAGCATTTGCAGTCAGGGCAGCGAGTTCCAGAGCCCCAGCAGAGCTGAGGCGGCCCTGAGGACCCAGAGACCTGCACCTCATCCTGAGCAGGAGGCTGGAGTCTGGTCCTGACCCTTAACTCCAAGGGCAGCACTCCACCTCTCCCCATCCACGCAGAGGACCGGAGACAGTGAGATGGGTGCCATGCTAGCCCCGGAGAGAGACACCTTGGGGTAAGGCTGCTGGGATGGAGCAGAAACTGTCAGCACTCAGTTGAGGAATCATGTTGCTGGGAAGTCTCCCTACTTTGGCTGTTCTGGGTGGGGTAGCTTTTTCCTAGGGGAACCCACAGTATCACTCCTGTCCCAAAGCACAGCTCTAAATCTTGTTGCTAAGGATTCACTCAGTGGATTCCTCAAGGCCTAGAGAGAGCCAGACTCGGGTGTTACTGAGCTCAATGCAGTGAACAGAGCTTTTTCCCCATGCATTGCTGCCAATATCACTGCAGGTGGGGGTGGGGGTGACATTCAGATGGTTCTAAGTGCAACACAGGGACAGAGGATAAACAGAGGCAGGCAGTAGCAAAGGAAGATTGACTGAGGGAAGTCAGCCTCTGACCACACAACTGGTTGCTATGAAGAGCGCAGTACACAAAGGCCCAGGGAAGCACAGGAAGGAGCAAGCACGGCATCCCAAGAGGGGAGCCTGCTCCCAGCATAGCAAGGATGTGGGGCGGCTGCCAACACTGGGCGAGGAGGAGCACAAAGGCAGCCAGGTTGGGAACTCTGCAGGGACCACGTCACGTTTACACTTATAAGTCAGAAGGGAGCCAAGGGATACAGGGGTTTACGATGAGGAACAGGATCCGACTCACATTACACTACGCTCATTCTGGCTGACTCGGGAAAATGAGCTACATAGGTAGGGAGGCAGGCACAGAGACTAGTCAGAAGGCAACTACAGTGCTCAGTGAGATAACGGCACCAGCACAGCCGCTAAGGGGGGGGGGGGTGATCAGGAGTCAGATCTGCAGTGAAGGTGGAGCTAGCACGGCTGGTGGATGAACTGGATAGGGTCTGAAAAGGAAGCCTGCCTCGAGGAGTACATGTCTGGGGCTGGAACAACTGGGTGTGCCCAGTGCACTGCCGCTTGTCCACACGGGCCATCGGAGAAACGTGGGCGGGAGACCAACTCTGCTGAGCAGCTGGTGCGTGGGCCTGAGGTCAGGTGAAGCCCTCCAGAGGGAGCAGCGGAGGCCCCGTGCTGTGTGCACCCACAGGACAGAGCTCCTGCAGCGCTCACAGGCGCAGGTCAGCTGGGGCGGCAATGTCCGCGCTTCCATGGCTCAGGGAAATGGTGGGAGCTGGGAAGACAGAAGTGCACTGTGAAAGCAGGGGCGCGACTGCTGCTAGAGCTGAGGGCAGTGTGAAGCACACAGGTATCACGGTGGGAGGTCACAGTACGTATACAGGGCATCACTGAAAACACTGGCGGACAGATGGCTTGAAATACTTCACCTGGCTTGAAAACAATGCTTGCTCAAAACACTGACCAGGGCACTGACAAAAACCAGAATATTATTCCCTTTTTTAACTTTTGAAAATGAGAATGGTAGTAATAATGAGCTGAAAAAGTCTGGAGTTATAACTGTAATTATTAGAACTTGGTCTAAAGCCAAAGTGAAGGAAAATTCTTTTTCTTTTTTTCTTTCTTTCCGGTCATGCTGAGAATTGAACCCAGGGCCCCTGTGTTGAGTTAAATCCCAATCCATTTTTTCTTCTTATATTCAGATTGGGTTTCACTAAGTTGCCCAGGCTAGGCTCCAACTTGCAACCCTCCTGCCTCAGTCTGCCAGAGTGCTGGGATCACATGTGCACCAGCCCTGAGCAACAAATGCCATTTTAGTAGAAAACAAAGCAAGGAGATTATGATGAAAGCATTAGGAAACGTTATCATCTGACATCTCAGATACATGAAGAAGCTCAAGAGTAAGTTCTAAGTGCACTGTTTTCTACAGTTCCCACACGCAGGAGATACTCACAGGCTACACTGGTTTAATCTGTAGAATTTGTGCCGCGCAACGCAGAGTCTCCACACGTACTTGGCAGTTTCCATATCTTCCTGGCAAACACAACGTGCATAAAGTCACACAAGGCACACGCGCAAGGACGACTGGTGCTTTCCACGCCAGCTTCATCTGGGGCCAAGGTGCAGGTGGATGCCACGATGCAGTAAGGTCATTTCCTGCGCACTGCGATTCTTTCGTGTTCTAACACCTAGCCTAGGACATGATTCTTACAAGGAGGATTTCAGTGATGAAGGTTAAAAAAAAAACTAACTGTGTAGGTCTGATATTGAATAGTTTAAAAATGCCTTGGAAATTTAAAACTTATAAAAATACCCACTTTTATTCCTGACAAATATTTTCAAAGACAATAAACAAAACAGGACTCAATGCTGCCTTTGTGAGGAAAGCAGAAACAAGTAACTGTCATGTAATACTGCGGCACAGCTATTCGTTATCACCAGAATTAAGATCTTGGTGCTTGCTTTCTTCCCAGCGTAGGCCCCAAGTCAAAACTAAATAAGGGCCGGAGCTGGATTCAATCCCCCACTAAAAGAAGGAAAAAGACAGCACCTGCCCAAAGATTCATGGACTCAACGCTGTTTACCAAGCCACCACTTAGTGCCCATTTTTCAAACTATTACGTCACACAACTTCCTCTCTTGGGCAATGAAGAAACACTACAATTTAACGCCACCACTCCCCTCAAAGCCTTGGAGAAATGCTAACTGCTCCTCTGAGGAGAGTGTGCCAACGGGGCCTCAGCCTTACTCACAGCTTGGAACTGCACGGTCTCCTCCTTACTCGCCAGCTCTAACGCAAAGAAGGACTTGTTGTGGGACATGTTGGCGATGTCGTGCCACCTGAGAAAGAAACAACAGGGGTCAGCAATGAGAGTGCTCAAGGGAGGGAGAGGGGACAGAACGCAGGAGCTCTCCTTCAACTCAGAGCAGAAGTTATTATCTGTTAATCATTCTGAAATAAGAGTTATTTTAATCTAGCATTATTTTCTAATTGAAGCAGCAGCAGCTGCTTACAAAAGTAAATGCACTACAGTCAATGAAGGAAGAGAGCATTTGAAAGATGTAAAATATAGTATCCTCCTTTGCTAAGTGCTTGATGTTCAGAGATCCCCAGAGCTGCAACTCTTCATCCAACAAACACTGTAAGGGGCACCTATCATGACAATGCCAGACTGCATAGGTCCTGGGGACACTAACAGTACAGCGCCTTGCCCCCCGAGGGACACTCTGGCCAGTGGGGCTGTACGAAGCGGGAGATAAACAAGAAAGCACTGCAGAATGTTGTAGTTGGACACAACAAAGAAGGCACACAGGCGGGGTGACTCCAAAAGGCTGCAGGGTGAAGATGAAGCCTGAGGGCTGGGAACCCAAGGCCTGAACCATTTGGGGTGTCTCACTGGGACACAGAAATCCCATGCCATGCTTCCTAATTGTTTTAACATTTTTAGTTTTCATGTATTAACATTTGCTTTATTACACAGCTGTGTAATTTCATAAAAGGGGCAAATGTTTCAGGGAAAAAAGAAATGTAAAGGGCTCGGTGAGATAGCTCAGCAGACTAAGTGCCTGATTTGGCAAGCCCAAGGACAGGGTTTGGTCCCTGGTCCCACACACTGCGCTGGCCCCGCCCCTAGGGCATGATGAGCTGGGGAACTGAGTCCAGGTGTGGTGACACACCCAGGCATGGTGGTGCCTGTAATCCCAGTGCTGAGGAAGCTGAAAACAGGATCACTAGGAGTCCAAGCTGCATAGTGAGACCCTGTACGAAAAAAAAAGTAACCTATTTTACAGTTCTTCACTGTGTAGGTTGAGTACCTCTCATCAGAACTGCCCTAGATTAGGAAGTATTTCAGTTTTTGAATTTTGGAATATCTACACAGACTATCACTTGAGCATTCCTAACCTAAAAATCCAAACAGGAAATGCTTCAAAGTCTGGAACTGTCTGTGTGTATGTGATATTGGGGACTGAGCCCAAGGCCCAAACATGATAACCAGCATGTGACCACCGAGTTTCGCATTTTCATATCTTAAGAGTTTTGGATCAGAAGTATTAAACTTGTATTATATTTATTTATGTAAATTTTAAGATAATTCAGTAGAGATTCAATGTTTATTAAAGCTAAAGGTTATTCAGATATTAAATAAAGTGATTCTTAATAAAATTCCTATCCAGCCTGGCATGGTGGCACACAGCTGTAACTGCAACACTCTGGGAGGCTGATGCAGGAGGATCACAAATTCAAGCACAGGGCTGGGGACAAAGCTCAGTGGCATAAACACCTGCTTGGTAAACACAAGGTCCTAAGTTCAATCCTGAGTACCACCACAAAAAAATCTAAACAGACAAATTCAAGCACAGTCTGGTCAATTTAGCAACTGAGTCAGACCCCCATCTCAAAATAAAACATTAGAAAAGGGCTGGGGCTCCAGATCAGCAAGAAGGCTCTGGGTTCAATCTCCTATACTACAAATCCATCCATCCATCCATCCATCCATTAGTCCTATCTGATGCTGAAGGCAACCAGTTGGATGTCTCAGGTTTCCAGGTAGCCCTTTCACACTCAGCATTCTCCATTCTAGGTGCACCATTTCCCCTCCCTGTCCCTCAGCTGGCCTGGGACTTGCAGTTCTCCTGCCTGGGTCTAGTCTCCTGGTTGCTGGGGCTACATGGCCTTGCCATTATGCCCGGTCAGTGGAAAAGGTTTGGAAAGGAAAAACTGCTTGTCAAGAAGAAATGATAGTGCTGGCTTAGAAAGCTGAGACTGTGTACAGGCTGGAGAGAGAGTGCGGGAGAAAGAGATAGGAGGAACAAAAGAAGTGTCGCTTAATGTGGTAACTAAGAGCACAGGCTTACAGGAGGTCATCTGGGTGTAAGTCTTGCCTGCGGTAGTTAGTAATGAGGAGCCCATGGACTGATCTCTCAGCTTTTATTAGGCCCAAATATCCCACATGTAAAATGGTGGCAACACTTGCTGCTCAGAGTTGTTATAAAGATCACATGAAAAAACACAAAGAAAGCACTCAGCAGAGCATCTGGTACGTGATAGGGCACATGCCCTAAGTGGCAGACACAAAGGAACCCAAACCCAAAAGTGACAGGGTATGTTTAATAATACTTTATAAAACATATAAATGTTTAATATTTTTATCAAGAGAAGATAGAATCACAGAGTCAAAGTGCAAATATTCCTGGGAAATGACACTGGATTTTTTTTTTTTGGCGGAACCAAGGACTGAACTCAGGTCCTTGAGTTTGTCAGGGAAGCACTTATTCCACTGAGCCATCTCCACAGCCCTGACACTGGATTTTCTAAGATGAGAAATTTTAAGGAGCTATGATGAAGATTTCAACAATATGATCCAATTTCTATGTTTAAGATAGTAACTGGAACAGAGAATACTAAAAAGGAAATGTACGCCACCTCTACCTTCAACCTTTAGAAATTTACCCCTACTGGAGGGACCATTAGCACATCTGTACACATCAGTTCTGCTACGTATACCCCAAGGTTTCTACAGATGAATAGTGGGATCATTTCTATAAAATGGGCAGAGGGGCGAGTAAACATTACAAAACGTAATTGAAGTTTGTGGAGACGTTAGTATTTGAGGAACTTTGTTACATAAGTAGAATGAAAAGAAATGTCTAAGTTTTCCGTAACAATTAGCCCTAGAAACCAGAACTCAAGTGAAAAATTCAGATCAAAACAAATGGCCTCCATATGGCAAGAAAAGGGTCATGAATTTTGAAGCATTTTGTAAGTAGGCCATTGTTAGCTGCACTGTTTTCTGCACATTTGATACTGCAGAGTGGCATATTAATGGACAGCTCACTATTCTCGGGTAGCATCTTGGTCTACGAAGGGAGTATTTCCGTTTTCTTTTGAGACCTTGGGAGAGACTTGTGAGCAAAATGAAAATATCAACAATAGGAGGCACAGAATGCAGGAATAAAAAGGAAAGAGAAGTACCTAAAGATCACAGGAGGCCTTCCATTCTTGTGTTTCACGAAGATGCCCTCGAGACAGGCTCCGATGGATATGTCGCTTCCTTGGCTGTCCTATGAGCACAGAGCAGAGAAAGAGCCACTCAGGAAGCAGAGGCCAAAGAGCTGCAGTGACTTTATGTACAGCTCCTTAGGACTGTTTCCCTAAACTTGAATACAAAACGTTCAGAAGATCTCACTATCTTGTAAACATGTATGAAAACTGGAACTGCATTTCCTGACCATTTCAAAGCACCAAGTGTTTTACTACAAAGTGCTGGACACAGGACTTTCAAGTTCCCACACTTGAGCCTCAGAGCACCCTCAGGATTCCTTGCTGTTCTCTCCAGTGCACAGCTTAGCTGTAGAGAGCCTCAGCTTCAAGCCCACTTACCTTCGCAGGGTAGCTCTCTTCTCCATAGCCATCTAGCCTTTCCACCTCCTGCATGTACAGCATTTCAGCATCGGGAGCCGTGAGCCCTCTGCAACCCAAGAGATGTTACTGAGATCATTTACAGAGGTAGGACATGTTTCAAATAAAGCTTTTCTTAAAGATTACATACAAATTTGGAACAAGGCATTATAAAACATTCCAGGCTTCAGAGCATCTGTAATTGGATTTATCAGTGCTTCAATACTTAGCAGACACTGACTACCAGCCAAGCATTAAACTGAACGCAGAAGGCGCGATCTAGAACATCCTGCATCTTAGTCTGTAAGCAGGCAAGGGAGAGGCATGGGAACGGGCCCTAAAATATCAAGTGAAAGCTGGGAGCTTTTCTAAAACTGCTTAACAACCCAAAAATATCAGGCATTAAATTGCTCAACTAAGACCAAGTCCTCGCTGGACTGCTCAAGGTGCCGGACCTCATCCATTCCAGAACATGCCCAGTGCTATTCGCACAGCCGTGCCTCGGCCGCCGTTTAGCACTATGAGACCAGCTTCCTCACAGGTTCCGCGAGTCATGTCAGCACAGCGTGTGGCAAACACATCAACACAGATGATGGGTCCACGTCCTGCAGCTGCTGTCCGCACCGTGCCCCAGTATAAGTATACTGCGGGAGTCCGCAATCCTCAGCAGCATCTCAATGCACAGGCACAGGTTACCACGCAGCAGCCTGCCGTTCATGCACAAGGTCAGGAACCTTTGACTGCTTCCACGTTGGCATCTGCCCTCCCTCAAGAGCAAAAGCAAACGTTGGGTGAATGGCTATTTCTGCTTATTCAAGCCATGCACCCCTCTCTTGCTGGTAAAATCACTGGCATGTTGTTGGAGATTGATGATTCAGAACTTCTTCACATGCTTGAGTGTCCAGAATCTCTCCGTTCTAAGGTTGATGAAGCCGCAGCTGTACTACAAGCCCACCAAGCTAAAGAGGCTGCCCAGAAAGCAGTGAACAGTGCCAATGGAGTTCCAACTGTTTAAAATTGATCAGGGACCATGAAAAGAAACTCGTGCTTCACCGAAGAAAAATATCTAAACACCGAAAAACTTTAAATAACTATGAAAAAAAAACATTGCAAAATATAAAATAAATAAAAAAAGGAAAGGAAACTTTGAACCTTATGTACCGAGCAAATGCCAGGTCTAGCAAACAATGCTAGTCCTAGATTACTTGATTTAAAAACAAAAACAAACAAACAAACAAAAAAATAGTAAAATATAAAAACAAATTAATGTTTTATAGACCCTGGGAAAAGAATTTTCAGCAAAGTACAAAAATTTAAAGCATTCCTTTCTTTAATTTTGCAATTCTTTACTGTGGAATAGCTCAGGATGGCAGTTCTGTTCTAAGTAACAGAATTGGTAACTGGGCAGGGAAACATAATTTGGATTATAAAATTCTTGCTTTAATAAAAATTCCTTAAACAGTGAAAAAAACAAATATCAGGCATTACTGAGAATCACATGCTAGATATCAAGTAATAAGTGGAGGAAACAACACGAGGTAGCTAGAAGGAAATCTCTTAGCTCAGTGTTGGGGCACTAGAGAGATGGGTAGCAAGCAGCATGGGGGAAGAAGGGGTGCTCATCGGCACGGAGATCCCAATCGAGCCTCTTCTTCTGTTGCTTCTACCTTTCTTTAGTGCACCACACTCTCACACCTCTGGACCTCTCATTACCCACATGGGGACCGACCAGAACAACCCCTAGAACCCCTTGCAACTCAGTATGGGTCACTCCTCCCCATCACCTTTTGGACTCCCCAGTGCACACCCTCAGCCAGGGGCAGCCATAATCCATGCTGCCCACAGCTCTCCCAGGGCACTCTTTCCCCTACCACATCACTGTATTTACAGCTGAACGATTGCCCTACCCATCCCCAGGAGTGCCAGGCTGGGAATGCAATTTGGAGAGGCAGGAAATTATTGCTTTTATCTTTGAGCCAATCTAGCATTCTGCCTCATACAAAGTCAGAGCACAGATGCACCCCTCGGGACTGTCTTTTAAGGAGGTGCAGAAGAGGTGGGCATGGTAGCGCATGCCTCGGAATCCCAGAACTCTGCATGACTTAGGCTGGGGCAAGAGGGTCACAAGTTCAGGTCCAAACTTAGGAAACTTAGTAAGATCTTATCTCAAAATAAAATGAAATAATTAAAAAGGGCTGTGGCTGTGGTCTGGTGTGAAGGTCCTGGGTTCAATCCCCCCAGCCCAGGGTGGGGGCGCCAAAAGAGAAAAAAAGCAGAAGTGAATGAAATGAAAGTGACACAAGCAGGACACTGTGCGTCTTAAGGACCAATTGTGCTAGAGGGAAAAAAAAAATGGCTCATTTAGAGAGCAGAAAATAAGAGATGGAAGAGCTTCACCGGCTTACAGAGAGCTAGAAAATACCCTTGAACATTTGGAAGGAAGAGGGGGAGAGGTAAAAGGAAAGTGGTATTTTAGAAGATTAACCTTCTACAAATGCTTGTATAGACTGGAGTGCAGAGAAACTAATGAGCGGCAACAGGTTTACTTGGGAGAGAATATGGGGAATATGGGCCAGGGGTGCATTTCAGCAGTAACATAGCCAGGAAGAGCAAAGCCACGGGGTCCTGTACCTGCCCCTCCTCCAAAAGGTTATAATCAGGCAGACTTGCATTATTTTTTAAAATTTATTTATTTATTTATTTGGTACAGGGTCTTGTTAAGTGACTCAGACTCATACTGATCCTCCTGTCTCCGCCTCTCCAGGGCTGGGATTATAGGTGTGTACCGCCACACCTCATTTTGGTGGCCTGCTCAACAAGGGGCCTGCACAGCATGTGGTACTGGGGATCAAACCTAGGTCCTTGCACTTGCCAGGCAGGCACTCAGACCGCCAAGCTATCTCCCCAGCCTGCAGACTTGCTTTCAAATCCCACCTCTGCTACATGGGGAGACCAAAGTCTTTATGAGCTTGGTTTTCACATCTCCAAGGTGGAGATAATGTTGACCTTAAAGAGTACCGGAGTTACATGATTGCACAGTATACAAAAAACTTGGGACTGCATGACACTTGGCATAGACTAAGAGCTAGCATTTCCTTGGGTGGGTTTTTTTTTTTTTTTTTAACAGGCAACACAGAGATTCACCATCAAAGAAAGTCATATCCACCAGCACAGGCGGAACCAGAGCTCCTACCATAGCTCCCCAGACAACAGAAAAACTGCTTCTAAAATACCCTGGGGGAAGTAAATGCATGTCATGCCCTGGGAAGGAAAACAACAGGTTGCTTTCCTCTATGCTACTGTGTAACACATAAGATCTGTTACATAATGTATAAGGCGCTGACCGGGTGGCCTTCAGGGACTGGCTGCTTTCATTTCCTCAGGGGTAGAGCAAGACTGCTGAGTGGATGCATGTGGGCCAGTGCTGCCCAACGCAGTCAGCACACAATGCATGCAACGGCCGGCTTGCTATTTGTAGCTGCAGTAAGGTTCTAAATGTAATGTGTTGAGAGTTCAAATTCAAACGGGAACAATCCATACTATTGCTGTGCCCTGTATCTTAGTGTTATTGTATTTTTGGGGTTTTTTTTGGCCAGCTCAGTCCACCTTGGGGGCAGGGCTGGCACGGCATGGGGTGCTAGGATCAAACCACAGTCCCTGGGGTACCTGCACTTGCCTAAGCAGATGCTTCCGACCACGGAGCTATCTCACTGGCCCATTACCTGTATTTCTGATGTAGTAAGGCCACTTTCTGGGTTGCTTCTTCCAACACTTTTTCATCTTGTGGCCACCCCTGAAGAAAACACACAGTTAGTCCATTTCTTAGGGGGAATCACTGCCGCTGCGACTGCCTCTCGATTAAGGCAGGATCACGCCTAGTTAGTACTGGGAGTGCTGCTGCTGCTGCTGTGTGTAACCGTGATCCAAGGAATGCAGCGGTTCCTGCTCAGGGGCCAAGAAACTTTCCCTCCCTATTCAGCTCATTCTAGCGCGAACTTCAGCTGAGTTATTTCAGGGTGGCGACACCTGCCAGCCGGCTCTGACCCAGCGTGAAAACACCTTGTGCACACTCTGGCTGGGGTGCAGCTCTCAGGCCACCTCTACCAGCCACAACTCTACGCAGCAAGGGGCAACGTCCCTGTAGCTTGCTGATAAGATGTCAAGTTCATTCCAACATTAATTGTGTTAGATTTCAGGCCTACCGCTAAAACCAAAATCTCTATGTGGTTCTTAGAAGCCAAAACCAATTCCCCTCCTTAGGCTCACATGCAAATGGAAGACTAATTTTTTAGGGACAGCAATGACTTCAGACTTCAGTCTCTGTACGTTTCCAATTACCAAGAAGAGCACAGTAGGAAAAGAACTGACATTTCTGATCACAAAAGAAGGAACTGAGTGAGATTTTTACACTCTTCCAGCCTAGGAAGTACACACCATATGGACTTCATGTCAGGAATTTCTAGGGGTACAGGAATAAGCCTGTGACAAAGGCCCAATGCCAAAAGACTTACCACAGGAAACAAGGCAAATTTCTGAAGAAAGTCCTGGG
This sequence comes from Ctenomys sociabilis, assembly GCA_004027165.1. Lineage (NCBI taxonomy): Eukaryota > Metazoa > Chordata > Mammalia > Rodentia > Ctenomyidae > Ctenomys > Ctenomys sociabilis. The sequence continues at coordinate 45,680 of PVKA01011260.1, forward strand.
ATTCATATTGATCAAAGTCTCCAAAATCAGCTGTACAGAATGACAAACATTCACATTGATTTTATTTAATCTGCATAGCACAATGTACAGCTAGATACGGTTATCCAAATCTGTCTGAAAATTACAGGATCTATAAAGTATCTTTCAAAAAATAAGTATTTTTATGGTTTTTTTTTTTTTTTTTTTGCAGAACCAGGTATTGAACTCAGGCCCTTAATAAGGGAACTGCTTATTCTACTGTGCCATCTCCCCAGTCCCCTATTTTTTATGTATTTGGTACAGGGTCTCACTACGTAGATTGGACTCATAGTGATTCTCCTGTTTTTAGCCTCCTAAGTGTCAAAAAATATTAATTAGATAGGCTCATGTGTCTTGACTTGGAAAATGCTTATGAATCAAGTTTTTAAGTTATAAACTGGCACCCGACCAGCTCAGTCAATAGAGCATGAGACTCTTAACAGTTACAAACTATATATAATATACTCTGGTTTTTATAGTTTAAAAAAAGCAAAACTTATTCTATAATGGTATGTGTATGGATTTTGTTTTGGGGGTTTTGTTTTGTTTCAATTAGGTTTTACGAGATAGCATCTCACTACACAGTGCAGACTCGACTTGAACTAGCTGTGTAGCCCAGGCTGGCCTCAAACAGCGATTCTCCTGCCTCAGCCTCCCAAGTACTGAGATTATAGGCTTGCACCACCATACCTGGTTATGTTCTCTTTTTAAATCTTTTTAAAATAAAAATGTTGGGGAGAAACCAAGCTGGGGAATGAAATTAGATCATCTGTATTTGTTAAAAAAAAAGATGTATTTGGATTAGGAGAGTATAAAATTATTAACTATTTAAAAACAATGAATAGGTACTTGGGAGGCTGGCATAGAAGAATGGTGAATTTGAGGCCAGCCTGGGCTATATGATGAGATCTGTCTCAAAGAAAAATAAATAAATAAATTACATATAATGTTAAGTTTGCCAAAAAAAATTAAGAAAAAATATTGGGTTTTTTCCTTTTCTTTTGACAAAGGACCTCACTATTAGTTCAGGCTAACCTTGAACTCACAGCGATTCTCCTGCCTCAGCCTTGTGAGTGCTGGTACTACAAGTGTGTGCCACCACACCCAGCTGAAAAGATATACTCATGAAAATTAAAAGTACTTGAAGAGGAATATGGTTCCATGTGTATCAGACATTTATTTAAAAATGAACATGTCTCCATTCCTATTAATATCTGGAGGAATTTTATCAATAATTCTTTGGATTAAACTTTACTTCTCAAGGTTAAATGCCAATTATCATTTGAAATGACGTGCGATCAGAAATCATTCCAGAAGGCACACAAACATGTAACTACGTGCATATCAAACAAATAAAAAGTAAATAACTGAAAAATGCACATGATGAGGGCTGGCTGGATAGCTTAGTTGTTCAAAACTCCACTTAGCCAAATGCAGTCAGGCTCAGGGGACGCAGTTCGACCCCCAGCTCCACAAGCGGCAGCAGAACTGCTATTAAGGCAGCCTGAACTAGCCAAAACAAAAGCATGTGAGATCTGAGCAGGCTGCTCCATGACGCAGTCTTTGCTGAGCACGCATAAGGCAGGGCCTGACACTTAGCACCTCCCAAAGAAGCTTAGTAAATGCAGAATTATCTGTTGTGACTCATGATACTCTACAAGCCAGGAAAATCACTTAAAAATCAAACAAATGAAATGCATTTAAAGTGAACATAACCTTCTCAACCCCACTCATTAACATTACTCACAGCATACCAACTCCTACAGCTAGATAAATATATCGCACATTAACTGTTTTGAAAGTATATGCATTTCTGTTCACTGGACTGCTAGATCTTTATACATATAACATGGTTAACCTTCCAAAAGTCTCATATTTCACTCAAGTAATTCAAATACATTTCTTCCTATAGCAGAGCCCCTGAAATAATAGCATATTTACTCATAAATATATGAACACCCCTAAAAATATACATAGAAAGCCAATTACTTTAAGAAACCATTGCTGTTTTTATTATAACACATTTAATCTGATAAACTATTACATTATTAACTGTAACTCTAATCACTTAATATGCATTATTTACCTTGGACAGCTAAGCCTGCTAGCTGAATTGCTTGTTCTAAAGTACAAGGAATGTTTCCTTCCAAGATATCTTTCTTCAGCTGCAGATAATACTGATACCTATTTTAAAAATGTTAATTTTATAAAGTCAGTATTATTATCAAGATAGGACATTTCACCATAATTTGATAGAACATAAGCCAGCCAAATGACATCTTAACTCCAGATGGTTTTGAAGAGTAACAACAACGTCCTGGACCATACTTACTCACACACACTTGTCAAAAGCAAATCCAGCTACCATACCCCCTTCAAAGGGCTGAACGTCTTCAGTAATATACATAAAGCTGTGAACACAAGGCTGGGAACGAGGCTTGTACTCAAACAATAGCTGTTATTATTAGGAATCATGCAGTTTAGGATTTCCTCCATATCAATTCCTGATTTTCATAAAAATTCAGAAAGTTATATATTGTGAACTGAATTTTTTAAAATATACTTGTTATATTTCCATCTATACAATCATTGTTCTTCATGATGCTCAGAATTTTCTCTTTTGCTAATAAAAATTTCTTCAGGCAAATTCCTGGGTCTTCTGATACCAGTGGTCTTAGCTTCCCATGGTCTCAGGCTTGACCAGCCAACTATCTGCTCCACAGACTTCCAGTTCTTTGAATGGAAAATGGCATTAAGACCAAAATTAAGGGTTTTTGCATCTATGTTCATTAGGGAGACTGGCCTGTAGTTCTCTTTTATGGTTGGGTCCTTCTCTGGTTTTGGTATCACAATAATACTTGCCTATTTCAATGAGTTTGGGAGGGAGGCTGGGGAGATAGATCAGTGGAACAAGCACTTCCCTGGCAGGCGCAAGGGCCTGAGTTCAATCCCTGGTTCCGCAAAAAAAAAAAAAAAACCTGAAAGGTACACTAGGTACTGTGAAAGGGAAAAAAATTTATTCAGTGGAACGGAGTAACTGGGATGAGGGAAAGGACAAATGAAAGAAGTGAAATGGACATTTTTATGTATATATGCAGAAAGGTTTGGATAATTGTACTGCCAATTTCTGCTGGTCTTTTGAAAGAAGCAGTTAACACCTGATTTCTTTTCTCATTATTTTTTTCTTTTGAATTTCTTAAAACTTTTTTGTTAATGTTTTCTTGTTTTTCTCGAAACCAATATTGTACATTTATATCTAGTAATCTGAACAACTAGTTTGAGGATAACATCATACAATGAATGCAGCAGCCACTGTTGAATTCCTATTCCTTTGGTGAAATTTTGTATCATTTCTAATGCTGGCCTTTTTGGTTTTGTTTTTTGTTCTTTCTATCAATATTTTGTATTCTTTAAGAAGACTAAAAGAAAACCAAAATCATGTGTCAGGTTGTCCAGCGACACCTACTTGTCGCTGTTTCTAGGTCCAAGCACCAGTCCTTAGGGGAGCTTGTTTAATCTTTAAATACCTGACCCCCAAGAGGGTCATATGATAATCCCTCAGGGCATGCAAACTGATCCAGGCTGTGGCCTGTCCCCAGATGTTGGGCCTTTCCATTCTACTGAGGGCTGGGCTGCTCTGACCACCACCACCATGTGCCTGTATTTGATGACAGAGACATTAGTAGATCATGAGGTTCACATGAAGCTGTGAGGGTGGATGGAATTAGAGAGGTCACTCCTGCCATGTGAGAACCCAGGGAGGTCTACAACACAGGAAGCGAGCTCTCACCAGTGCCAACGAGGCTCAGATCTCTACTCTGAGAAAATACATTTCAGCTAAGCTGTCAGGCTGTAGTATTTTAATATGGCATTCTGAGCTAAGGCATATTTAAAGGTCATTTCTGATGGATATGCTGCCTCACAGTCTCTTTCCCTGAGCATGTAAAATGTTACTCTCTTTATCTGCTGTCATGAAGTGTTCCTGATATCATCTTCTTTAATTCATGAGTAACAGAGCTTGGGTCTACATAATCAATTTCCAATGATTTTAGAGAATATGGCTTGGGACTGAACACTCTCGGTTGCATTCTGGGCAGCTTCTCTTTTCAATATACAGCTGCAAGTTCTGAGTCTTTCAAAGAAGTTTCACCACAGTGTTAAGAACTTGCTTGTGGAGCTGGGGAAATAGCTCAGCAGTCTAAGTGCCTGCCTAGCAAGTGCAAGGACCTGGGTTTGACCACATGCCCTGCCAGCCACTGAAACCTGGTGCAGTGGTGGCCTTTTCTGCTGCTGGCAATACTTCTCAGGTGGGCCTCCACGCCCAGCACCACTCTAGTCCAGTTCAGCTTGGTACAGTAGGCTGACCACCAGTTGGCAAGGTGCCACAGATACTACAATTATTTATTTACATGAACTGCCAGTTCTACTAGACTACAAGCAACTCTTCCAGGGTACAAGTGCAGAATGCAAATTGTGCATTCACCTCCTATACTACCCAGCGTAAATCTTTGATCTTCATAACATATCTTCAATAAATGCTTAAATGAGTGAAAGACAATAGCTCATGTTTTTCCTCCTGCTTTTCACTTCTTTCCCAATGTTTATATTTCAGATCAGTTTCACAGTCAGTATTTGCTTTTCCCTACACCTGATCCTTGTAACTTCTTTGGTTTTCCATTCTCTTCCAATAATTAACTGCAGGCTCAAAAAGCATTCCAGGAGCATGGGGCTGTACCAGGTTCTGCCCAGCTTCAAAAGAAATGGAAAGCTAAAGACAAACATGGACTTGAAATCGAGGAAGCAGATAAGATATATACACAAAACCCATGACAAGGGGAAGTGGTGACTGCTATCTTCATAAAAGTACAGCAACTTCAAGCCAGCCTGAGGGCTGAGAAGATAGCTCAGCAGAATAGGCACTTGCCTGGCAAGCACAAAGTCCTGAATTCAAGCCCCAGTTCTGAAAAAAATAAAATAAAATAAATCAAGCCAGCCTGGAGAAGGCCATGCTCATTTCATCTGGGAGCCATGGGGCTTCACAGAGGCGCCACTCAGAAGGTTGGCTCAGAACGGGGCCAACCAAATAGCTCAGCAGATTGAAGTGCCTGCAAGCAGGCACAGGGGCCGAGGGTTTCGAGGCCCCATCCCCAGACCTGCCATGCCAGCCCCTCCCACGGGGCGCACTGAGACAGCCACCGAGACTGGGCATGGTGGAGCACACCTTAATCCCAGCTCTTTGGGAGACTGTAAACAGGCAAATCACTACAAGTCGTGAGACCCTGAACACCCTGTAGACCCTTCCCTAAAATACAAAAAAAAAAAAAAAAAAAAAAAAGATGAATGGGACAATCCCACCCTTCAGTAGAGAAAATGCAGGACTTGAAGATGGACAAGCACACTGCACACTCAGCACAGTCCGGCTAGCTCCAGAGCAGTATCACAGAGCTCAGAGATATGGTACTGGCAGATTTAGAGAACTTGGATAAGCTTAAGAAGTCAACTTTTTAGGGCCATGGAGATAGCTCAGCAGTCTAAGCTTTTGCCTAAGCAATACAAGGACACGGGTTTGATTCCCAGTATCACATGCTGTGCCGGCCCTGCCCTGTGCATGCCCGACCCAGATGGTGCAATCCCAGAGCTGCAGATGCTGAAACAGGATGATCACTATGAGTCCAAGCTGTACCAAGTGCATTAAAAAAAAAAAAAATGTCAAAAGTTTCCCCCTTTCGAAGGCTGGACAGCAAGCCCAGGGATCTTGTGTATGCTGGGCAAGCAATCTACCACTGAGTGACTCTCAGCCCAAAAATTCATCAAGTCTTATTTCACTGTTTCTTTTATTTTAATTGTCTTCATGGGGGAAAAAAAAATGTTTACATAACAATCAGCTCCTCTAGTATCCTTCTTAATATCATGTACCCTTCGTGCCTCTAGGTCTCCAGCATGCATCTGCTGGCCTGCACTTTATAAGTGCTGTGCACTAACTGGAGCGTCTGGCCCGCACTTTCTGACGCCAACACCTTCCCTCGCCCTCTCTGTGGTTTCCCACACACATTCCTTCCCTCCCTGTGGATAAATACAGCTTCCAGAGTCAGCTGGAGGAACACGGGTCCTGAGACTACATTTTTAAAATCTCTTCTCTCACTTCTTACAAAGGCTCAGAAACTAAACAATAAAAGATAACACCATGACAAGAAGAGTTTACAGCCAGGGTGAAAACATCATTTCTCCCTGAATCATTCCTTTCTGGCTAGTGAACCCATCACTTCCGACAAGCAGTAAAGCTCTGGTGCATACTGCATACCAGAGGTGCTCGTAAGAGGCTGGCCAGCGGCATGGGGCTCTCACGAGGGCAAAGTTTCAGGCCCTTATCTCCTACTTTCAACCTTAGTTTTACTTTTCTAATCTCCCTAGATTATTTTCAGAAAATAAGAGGCATGTACTTTCTCACCTGGTAATCTCTTGCTGCAGCTGTAAAACCGAAGGCACATAAAACACCACTCCAAAGTAGATGGTAGGTTCCAGCGCGTATTTATCCAGCTGCTTCTTCAGAGGTTTTTCTAAATCCACCCAGCGGCGCTGATTTTGCTTGTTGTAGTACCACAGGCTGAAGTAAGTGACCTAGAAAGACAGAAGCTCACTGAAGGAGGCAGCAATAACGCACAGAGGGCTTTCTGAGACTTCAGTCCCTCAAACCCATAAGCGGAGGCAGAGGCAGCTCTTCTGTTGCCTCTGCTCAGAAAGTGACAGTGGCAGACCCAGGACCCACCTCTTACTCTGTACAGTGCTTGTGTTCAGAAAACAAAGGTTAAGCAACAGAGCAATTACGCAGCCTTTGTTTTCCTTCTTTTTGTTTTTGTTCTTCCCATTTCTTTTGCAGTGCTGGCAATGGCTGGCACTCAGGCCCTCAAGCATGCCAGGCAAGCACTCCACCACTGAGTAATATTCCCAGCCACATACCTTTTCTTGACTCTGAAAAAAAATGTATTATTGATGGCCTAGACATCAGAGTGTAGTGCATGCTACACAATTTACATACAGGGTTTTTTTTTTGTTACTTTATTTGTTTTTTCAACCAATAAGACTTTAATAGGTATGTTTTGATGCTATGATGCATCTGTTTTTTTTTTAATTCATTTATTTGTATTTTAACTTGAAGAGTGAAAAATAGAAGCAAAAACAAAGAGAAAAAATGACACAAACATGGTAATATACAACGATACATATGTTACAGATTTTCAAAACATGGATGGCTAATTATATATATGTATATACACACACACATATATACACATATATATTTTTTAAATAAAAATAATCTAACACAGATCAGCAGTCCACAATAGAAGCAGGTTATCCACAGAAGTTGTTGACTTGAAGCCGGGCGTGGTGGCGCATGCCTGTAATCCCAGCACTCGGGAGGCTGAGGCAGGAGGATTGTTGTGAGTTCGAGACCAGCCTGAGCTACAAAGTGAGTTTAAGGCCAGCCTGAACTGCATAGTGAGACCTTGTCTCAAAAAGACAAAAAAAAAAAAAAAAAAAAGAAGTTGTTGACTTGAACCATTCACAACTCAGTATATTAATATGACTTTACTTTATATACCTCCATTTTTATACTTTTCTGCTGGATGGTTAAGAACAAGATAAAGCAAGACCTATATAACAAAAAATGTAACTTTTGTATCAGATAAGGTCAGTCAGGTACCCTCAGGGTTTGTCCTATAACCCTGTTCCACCCTTTGTAGATCCCTTGTCAGTGTCAGCCATGTGGATGAGTCACGGCCATTGCTTAACCGATTTGCTCTCTGTGGAAGCCTGAGAGAAAGTTTTCTCTCCATGTGACTCTCCTTAGGCACACTATACATCATTGATTGTGTTCCTCTGTGGTCCCATAATCTCCTTGATCAGAAAATTTGGGGCACAACTGAGTTACATGATGTTACATTACAAATTCTCCTATGTCCTAGTCTTCACTGACCTTGAAAGGCTAGGGCCAAAATGTTGGCTGACCTTGCAGCCTTTTTCTCCAATTTTTGATCGGCAAACTTAGGTTGTTAACCCTCCAGAAAAGAAGCTTATTATTGCCCTGCAACATATGCAGTTCAGTTTACCCACACTATTAGTCTAAATATCAGACATCATAGGCATAACATGGAACGTGTATTTTCCATCAAGTATTGAGATACTAAGCTCTAAGTCCATACAGAATATGAAGAAGAACAAAAATTTTTAAAAATAGGAATGAACATTTACATCAGAGTGTAGTGGGTGCTACACAATTTACATACAGGCTATTTAAAAAAATCATTTATTTATTTAGTTATTTGTTTATGTATTTGGTACAGGGTCTCACTACACAGTTCAAACTCAGAGTGACCCTCCTACCTCAGCCTCCTCAGCACTGGGATTACAGGTATGCGCCTCCATGCCCAGTTTTGGTGGCTGGCAGAACTAGCACAGCAGACGGTATCAAGGTTTAAACCCAGGTCCATGCACTTGCTAGGCAGGCACTATAGATCTCCCAGCCATCTCCCTATCCTACATACAGGTGTTAATGAGAACACAAAGTATTGCAAATATTGTTTTTAATTTTTCAATTACCAAAACACAAACACATTGTACTTTTTTGAAAGAAAAAGCCAGGCACAGTAACATACAACCGAATCCCTAGCACTCTAGGAGGCTACTGCAGGAGAGCTGCTAGTTCAAGGTCAGCCTGGACAACAGAGCAAGTTCAAAACCAGCCTGGAACATAGTGAGACCACGTCTCAGGTGCGCCCCCACCAAGCTGTCCTACCAAGTCGAATTCGGACCAACAGGGCCAACTCAACTTTACATTACTCTTGAATTTAGCTTCTATAAATAGATTATTTCAGGGAAATGTTATAATTCCTACTTAACATAGATGACAGCCACTCTTCTTCATTCCCAGATTATTAGATACAAATTTAAAGTATAATGCTTCGAATTACAGTTTAAGGTAGACAATGAAATCTGAACAGAAGATAGAATTTTATCTCCCTAACACATGCACACTCATGCCCATGAAAAGCTATACTTACTGTAGTAGAATAATGTCTTATTCTGAGGTATTAAAAAAAAGCCTAGAAAAAGTTGCCATTAAAAAAAATCAATAATGGCACAGGGCCTATTCAATCCAAAGGTATTAAAGCCTGAAAGAGTTGAAATGGAGCCAGGTGCAGGGGCGCACACCTTACAGCCAGCGCTCTGGGGAACGGGGGCAGCAGGGTCTCAAGTTCAACCCTCTTGACTTACTGAGACCCAGTTTCAAAATAAAAAGTGTAAAACGTTCTGGGGACATAGTCCTCAGGATCAGCAAGGTAGGTATGTGTGTGTGTATGTGTATGCATATGCGAGACAGAGAGAGTGACAGAGAGAGAGAGAGAGAGAGAGAGAGAGAGAGAGAGAGAGAGAGAGAGCGCCAGCGCCAGCACCAGCACCAGCACCAGCACCAGCACCAGCCGGGTATTGTGGTACACATCTATAATCCTGGACTAAGAAACACTGAGGTCAGAGGGCTGCAAATTTGAATTCCATCTGGACAACTTGGCAAAACTCTGTCTCATAATTTAAAAAAAAGGAGGGGGCTTGGAAGATAGCTCAGTAGAACAAGCACTTGCCTGGCAAGTGCAAGATCCTGAGTTCAATCCCTCGTACCATAAAAAAAAAATTAAAAAATTTAAAGTTGAAGTGGCAGCCTCAATTCAAGGCTAATATTTGCCTCAAAATCAACTTACAGATGAAGCCCACGAGAGAATCACTGCCCTGCTGGTGTGGACTCCACAGCACCACCACACACCTCGCTCCATGCAATGACAGACACGCTGCACACCCACAGCACAGCAAGGCAGCTGCTGCAATCGCAGGCAGCTGGTGAGCCTCTGAAATGTAGCGGATGCCACCAAGGACCTGCATTTCTACTGTTGCTCAATTTAATTCATTTAAATCAAATAGCTGCTGTTGTAGCTGCACTGGTTAGTACAGTTTTAGAGAATAATAACACAAACAGTAATCAGTCCATTTCCTTGCTCTGTAAGCCTCATTCAAATAAAAAATGAAGTTTTAATTTGCAGGAAAAAGATTGCACAAGCATGCCTTCAATATATTAATTTTTATTTTATAATATTTTACATAGGAATAATTAGACCTTTACTATTAGTCTATCAAATAAGTTCTGCAAAAGAACTGTCCACTGTCCTTTCATATCTGCCACCTCCTACAATATACAGGAAATGTTTGGTTGAATGATGAAAACAATGACTAATATGTGGCTTCTTAGTTGCTAGCCAAGCCATCACCTATGAAAAGAACATTGTGAACATTTACTATGTCACAAGTTCTATGCCAAGCACTGATGAGGCACTGTAGGTCAAATCAGTACCACTAACTTTTGAAGTAGATATTCCTTTTATTTTACTTTTTTGTATTTCAGGGAAGGGTCTACAAGGTCTTCAGGGTCTCCCTACTAGATTGGACTTGTAGTGATCTGCCTATTTACAGCCTCCCAGAACTGGGATTACAGGCGTGCACCACCATGCCCAGTCTCGATTGCCTTCTCAGTGCACTTCAGGGATGTGGCTGGCATGGCAGGCCCAGGAATTGAACACCCAGCCCCTGTTTGCAGGTGCTTTACTCTGCTGAACTATTTGTCCAGCTCTGAACACTTGTAGATATTCCTACAAGTGTTTCCAAATGCTGTGCCAGGACCACCTCTCCCAGAATTACCTAGACAGTTTTCTGGGCCATAAAAAGCAATTACGTCCCCAGCAATTCTTGTGCCATTAAAAATCTGAAAAGTATTCCATATACCATACCACACTGCCCCTCTGACACTACATGGGAGAAACTACAGGCTCACACCTGTAGTCTGGCACTCAAGAACATGTGGCAAGAAGATCAGGAATTCCTTTTTTTTTTTTTTCAGTATTAGGAACAGAACTCAGGATCTTGCACGCTAAGCTATATCCCCAGCCCCCCCTCCCCGTGTGTGTGTGTGTGTGTGTGTGTGTGTGTGTGTGTAGGGTCTCACTACATAGTTTGGACTGTACCACTGGACTCCATCGGCAGCTCAGCATGCCTTGGGGTGGGGCCGGTGTGGCATGAGGTGCCAGGGATTGAACTCTGCCCTTTATGTTTACCTAAGCAAGCACTTAGTCCACTGAGCTATATCACTGGCCCTGTGAATTCCATGCTGGCATGGGCTACAGCCAATTGAAGGCCAGCCTGGACTACATAGAGATCCTGTTTGTTTTTAAAAAACAACAACAAACTATGCTTGAAAAATTGCATGGATATCAAATTCAAACATATTTTACTAAAGTCTTAAGTCCTGGCATGAATTATTTTCTGATGCTCTAATTCATTATAAAATGAACTGCATATTAGTCATAAGGATAGAAATGTATTACACTTAAGGAAAACAAATATTATTGCTTCATTATAGAAAAATGAAAGTTACAGAACACAAACATTGAGCTCACTATCAAGAGCTTAAAATACTTAACTGTCAGAGTTCTCAACTGGATTTCCAGTAGGCACTTCCTAGCTGAGAACTGCAAACCAGCCAGCTCAACGCTATTTTCTGAAGCGTGAAATAAGGCAATACTTCCCTCTCAACCCCATATGAGGGGAGGGAGCGCCAAGTGCTGAGCAGCAGAAAGAGCTTCACTGAGAACTGCCGTCCAGACACGGAATACAGCCACATGAGAAGACCAGAAGACCAGGAAGATCTGAGGCAAGAATTGAAGCCCACGGAAACAGTGAAGAGAGAAACTTCAAAGAAGAATTCTCCCTGAGTGAGACAGGACTCACTGTGCCAGAGGAGTGCTTCAAGCACGCAGACACACAGTGACTGATGGTGACCCCAGGGGCCTCCACAGAGAGACATAGAAGTGGAGGGGAGCAGTGGGTGAGAGGGGCTCTGCTAGCTGGCAGAGAGTGCTGGGGCCTTAGGTGTCCAGCACAAGAGTCACTGGCTGGAGCCATCTTGGAGAGGGGCTGACAGAGCTCAGAGTAACTGCAGGCTCTATCTAGCGGCCTCCCAGCTGTGCTCAAGCCCCAGGAAGGTGAGCTGATGACTGCAGGCCGAATGAGCCTGGTCTGCACAAGAAGGTACAGGCTCACCGAGATTATCCACTCCTCCATCAACAAGCCACTGCTGGCTTGCTGGGTAGATCAGCAGAGTGAAGACCCTGTCTCCACACGCTGTCTACCTCTGACAGCAGAGACACTCGTGGAAGTGGACTTTTTCCCTTCCTCTCATTTTTGTTATTGTGGTGGTGGTGGCAGTTTGGTTTCTATTCTTTATTTTTTTGTTTTATCTTCTCTCCTTCTCTAGTCTTTTTCCATGAGTGTGAACATGGTTTGATGCCTCTTTTTGTTTTTTCTTTATTTTAGGAAAGGGTGTTCAGGGTCTCACTACAGCCTCCCAGAACTGGGATTACAGGTGTGCGCCACCACGCCCAGCCTCAATTGCCATCTCAGCACACCCTGAGGGTGGGGCCAGCAAGGTAGGCCCTGAGATTGAACCCCAGGCCCCTGCACCTGCTTGCAGTACTTTAATCCACTGAGCTATTTGGCTGGCTCTTGATGCCTCTTTATGATCCTTGTTTTGCTCTTCTTTTCTCTTCCTTCTCTCTCCCTCTAGTCTTCTGCACCAGTTTCCCAAGGGTAGCATGATCCCTTTTGCTCTCCAACCTTATTTCTTCCCATTCTTCTAATTCTCTATTTTCTCCCTAACTTCTTTTAAATTTTAACCCCTAAGGGGAAAATGTACATAATAAGGACTTCTATACAGCACATAATTTTCTGATTTGTTTCAGATTTTGTTATGTAACCACAAATCTAGTTTAGATGGTTAAAGGTGGCAAATTAAGTTTGTTATTTGTTAGGCTATATTTGGTACTATTGCTATTACTGATAGGACCACCTTAGCCATAATTGTTCTGAACAGCTATTCTTCCTGGCATTTCAAGAATGAGATCCACTAGGGTCACAGGAAACACTAGCGCACAGTGCCAAAGAAGCAAGAACTGAGTCACTGAACAGGTAGCCATTTCTCATCCACCAAAAATTAAAGAGGTAAACTCTTGTCAGGAATATCATAGTCAAGATTCCAGAAAATGAACCCAAGAATAGAATCATAAAAGCTGTTAGGGAAAAGGAACAAATTACTTCCAAAGAAAAGCCCATCAGAATCACAGCTAACTTCTCAACACAATCAAGGACTGCTTGGAGTGAAGTTTTTGAAGTTCTAACAGACAACAACCTACAACCCAAACTGATGTGCCCCACAAAAATATCTTTCAAAACTGTTAAGAAATAAGATATATCCATGACAAAGAACATTTGAAGAAATTTATGATCACCAAACAAGAACTCCAAAAATATTATAAAGGATATTCTACAAAGAGATAATAAGGACTACAACTTCACGAACCCCAACAGAAGGACTCCACCAGGCAAGGCAAAAAATTAAATGAGGGGAGGGGAAAGGTGAGCCAACTAAAGGAAAATAACATGACAAGGGTAAGTATACACGAGTTATGACCATCAGTGTTAATGATCTTAATTCACCAACCAAGAGACATGCACTGGCAGAATGGAGCAAGAAGCAAGATATGCTCCAACAATATGCTGCATACAAAAAACACATTTAACTCAAAAGGAAATTCACAGACTGAAAGTCAAAGGGTGGAAAACAATACTTCACGCAACAGGAACACAGAAAAAAAGCTGGGTAACTATTCTATTTGCAGACAAAGTGAATTTTAAGCCGAGACTGATTAACAAAGAAAAAGAGGGTCACTACATCATTGTAAAGGGAACGATCCAAGAGGAAGAGATAACAATCATTAATATACAAAAAACACTCATTAATATATATTCAACAAACACCAGTGTACCTAACCACACAAAACAAATATTAAGGAGCAAGAAAAATCAAATAAACACTAATACAATTGTATTAGAGGATCACAACACCCCACTGTCACAAAAAGATCAACTAGGCAAAAAAATCAACAGTCAAATATTAGAATAGAATCAAGCGTTTGAATGAATGGACTTGGTAGATACCTATAGTGTTCCACACCACAACATCAGAATATACATTCTTCTCAGCGTCAAACAAGATGTTCTCTGAAGACTGTAACTAGCTCACACAACATGCTTAAGTAAATGTAAAGGAATTGAAATTATCCTTATCCTATGCATATTTCAGACCGTAACACAAAGAAATTGGAAATCAATGGCAAAAGAAACCACAAGAACTTCATGAGCATGTGGAAATTAAACACCACTCTCCTGAACAACCAACAGATCACAGATGAAGTTAAAAAAAATTAGACTGTTTCTATAATTAAATGATAAAGATGATACAACATATGGGGACTCATATGACATAATGAAAACAGCCCTAAGAGGGAAACTTATAGCAGTGAATATTCATTTCAGAAAAAGAGGAAGCACAGATAGACAACTTAATGGTAAACCTTAAATGTCTAGGTGAAGCCAAAAGCCTGTACAAGGGAATAAATTGCAAAGACTACAGCAGAAATTAAAGCATTGGAGTTAAAAAAAAAAAAAAAAAAATCAGTGAATCAAACAGTTGGTTCTTTGAAAGATTAAATAAAATCAACAAATCCTATCCAACCTTATCAGAAAAAGGAAGGAAAAGGACTCAAAGTGACGCAATTAGGAATAAAAAGCGTGAAAATACAATGGACCCTGTAGAAATGCGGATCATTCATATCTACTTTGAAAGCTTGTATTCTAACACAATGGAAAATGCAACTGCTGGCAGGCATAAGGTCCCAAATTCAATCCCTAGTACTGCAAGAAAAAAGAAAAGAAATGGACATGTTCCTAGATACATATGAATTACCAAAGCTGAATTAAGAGATATAAAAATCCTACATAAGCTAGTATCAATCAAATGAAATGAAAATGTAATTAATTTGTTCTACCAACAAAGAAAAGCCTGGACCCGGACATGTTCTTCCACTGCTGAATTCTCCAAGAAATTTAGAGAAAACCTAAAACTTCTCAAGCTCCTTAATGAAATTAAAGATATCCCTTGCTCTTGGGTAGGAAGAACCAATATGGTGAAAATAGCCATACTTCCAAAGCTGCTATACAAATTTAATGCAATTCCAACAGCATATCTCACAGAACTTGAGAAAACAATCCTAAAATTCATTTGAAACCAGAAGTGACACAAAATAGCAAAGGCAACCCTGGGCAACAAAGGCAAGGTAGTGGGCATCACAATCTCTGACTTGAAATTATGCTACAAAGTTACTGAGATAAAAACAGCATGGAACTGGCAAGGGGGGAAAAAAGCAGACATGAAGAGTAATGGAATAGATTAGAAGATGCCAACATAACTCCAGACATACTCACCACGCTATCTTTCACAAAAGTACCAGACACATTTAGCCTTTTTAATAAACGGTGCTAGAACTGACTTTGCACATAATGAAGATTAAAATTGGATCCATACCTTCCACCATGCACGAAATTAAATTCAAAATGGATCAAAGATAATTATTAAAAGAGAAACATTAAGGGCCAGCAAAATAACTCACTGCTTAGGCAAGCACAGGGACCAAGGTTCAATCCCAGTCCCACATGCCACACAGGCCCTGTCACCGGGCCACACGAGCCAGCAAATGAGTCCAGGCATGGTGGCGCATGCCTGTAATCCCAGCATGGGGGAGCCTGAAAACAGGAGGATCACTACGAGTCCAAGTTGTGTAATGAGAAGACCTTGTACAAAATACATAAATGAAAAAAAAAAAAAAAAAGAA
>PVKA01011261.1:0-61562 GCA_004027165.1 Ctenomys sociabilis
AGTGGTCTGCCTGGCCGGTGGCTGGGTCAGGCACAGTGGAGCCTGTCCAGTGGTCTGCCTGGCTGGAGGCTGGGTCAGGCACAGTGGAGCCTGTCCAGTGGTCTGCCTGGCCGGTGGCTGAGTCAGGCACAGTGGAGCTGATGATAAACCTGACTTCTCTTGGAATCTGCCCAGAGCACCTGCCCTCTGGGACACGGAGCGCAGTACTGGATGCTCCTGTTACTCCCTCATTCTTCTGTGTCTATCAACAAGGAAGACCTGGAACCCATTCTGGAATTATTTTCAACCTTAACCACCCTCTTCTCCCTGCAAATCTGCTGACACCTCTCCCAGGGGACACAGGAATTGGAGCCAGGACTCTGGTGAACAGATTGTCACCATGAAGAAAGGCAGAAGGTTTGGGACACCGACCCTCCTGTCCCCCAAGCTTCATCCTCATCTCTCCTCCGAGCCCACCAAAGCCAGTAGAATCAGAAGCATGGAAAGTGGTTGCTGTCTGAGTTGGATATCTCCCTTCACTGGGGCAGAGCTCCAGGAATGCTGGAACCCTGTACCTTGTCCAGCGTATTTTAATATAAACCATCTTGGCCCTCAGCCTCAGCAGATGAGCTGATCGTCTACTCACACATGCTTGAGCCAGGCTTTCCCTCACTTTGGATATTGTCCTTTGTGAGATGACAACTTAAGGATCATATCTTCCCCTGATTCTAGGTTTTAAGGCATTTGGAGATGTTTTCTAATTATGTAGAAATCTCAGGTCAAGGCAGCCTGTCAGCCTTATAGGGCAGGTAGAGTCTTTTGTGGGTTTGATAAAAGGCATTGATCTCTTAATTTAAGGCCTCTCTTACTGGGAGAAGCCTGGATTTAAGAAGGTGTTGGCGCAATGCAGAGAGGCTGGGGAGAGCTGGTAGTGGCGGTGGCGGATGTGTAGGAACCCCATTCCCCATTTCAGGCTTGCGAGGAACTGTTGGGGCTTTATAGTCCCACTGGCAAGCATTCTTTTTTTCCTTTTAAAGAATACAAAATAGAAATAAAACAGCATTAGAAATGATATAAAATTGGGCTGGGAAGATAGATTGGCAGTCTAAGCACCTGCCTGGCAAGTGCAAGGGCCCAAGTTCAGTCCTGGATACTGCATGCTGTTCCAACCCCAAAACCAGGTGTGGTGGTGCATGGCTATAATCCCAGAGGTAAGGAGGCTGAAACAGGAGGATCCCTGAGTCAGAACTGCCTAAGGAGACCCTGTATCAACAACAACAACAAAAGAGAAACAATATAAAATTTCACTAAACAAAGTAATAGGAATTCAACAATTATTGCTGTATTGCATGATGTTAAATTCAAATTAGTTGTTTAGGTTACCACATACAAACTTGAAAAATTGGTTTTAAAAACAGAACAAGAACACCCCAAAACATAAGAAATTAAAAAGGAAAAAATTAAGAATAAAAAGAAAAAAATTAAGCACGAACTGCTGCTTTCAAAAGACCAGCCCAAAGAACAGGATCTTCTTACACAAAAAATAAGTTTTAATGTGGAAGAGCTTGGCGCAGATGACTAGGCAGTGGCCCCACCTAGCACCCGGCAGCCTGCCTCTGTATTTCACTCGGTGGGTGGAGCCCGCTGCAGCCTTGCATCCTGCCTGCCTGGGGGTGTGGAGGAGTGCGGGCCCAGGCTATTTCTGCACACCTGGTTGTGACGGATCTAAATGGGCTCTAATAGAGCACGTGCGTGTGAAAGGCTGAGCACTTAGGGTTGTTTTTTAACTTAAGGGTGAGGCAATTGACCACTATGTGATAATTAAAAATAGCAATTCTCTGAGAAAGCAGGAGCTAAATTGCCAAATGCCAGGCCGGGGAGAAGCAATATTCTGTACTCTACATTGGGTAATTTATATCTTTGCCACTTGGAGATCAGGTACACATCTGAGTCAGTGAATCATCCACATGCAGTGCAGAACTAGAGTGAAGTTTGTTTCCTTTTCACAGGCAGGGTTTTAGCCAATTAACTAATAAATCACTTTGTGTTTCCTGAATCACAGTACAAGGAGGCCCAGTTAAATGGGCCCCTGGGAGGAGACCCTGCCTGTGTGAAGAGCACCAGCGGTTCTGTATCTCCAGTGTATCGCTACGACTTGTCTTTAGTATTCAGAAGTGCAGAACGAATTCAGTTCTTGTGGCTTCCCGGACCCTGGTGGCATCTGCCTGTGGTCTCCCGATGACGGCCCAGGCATGTGGCGTACCCCTTCCCCCATAAGCAGCCCTGTACACTCTTGACTTTATGGAAGGCAGGAGCATTTTCTCTTTTGAGTGGCACAATAACAGTGTATTGTATATGCAGGTTACTAATTCCTGTTTGAAGGCCTGAAATTCAAATTCAGTGACATTAAGTGACTTCTCCGGGTCCTGCTCCCAGTGGGGGGCATGATAGCAATTGGAGCTAGCTACTTCTTAGGTGCCTGTGTTTGTCACGTGGAGTAGGGGGTTTTATTTTGGCATGTTCGTACATACAGTGTATTTTGGTCTCTCTAACCTGCCTCCTCATCCCTCCTTTATTCCCTTTCTTGGGACAAGTTATTTGTGACCTAGTCATAATCCTCTGTAGATCTGTGCTGCCTCTGGGGAATGCTGATTTAAAAATCAGGCACTTGTAAGTGCACCTTAATATGCTTTGGGGAAATTTGTTTGTGAGAGAATAATCTGAATTGTTAATGTGCCTGGGAGCATTATTAAAATGGTAAAAGGTCTAAAGAAATAGGTGATTTGGAGTGAAACCCATGAGATGCTCAATGCAAAGGCATTGGCAGGACCAGGTATGGGTGGAGATCAGCCCAAGGCGGAGAGAAATCCATCCTGTCATGTTCTGAGCATTTGGAAGACCGGGCCTGGACTTCGGAAGGGCCGTGGGAGGGGCTGCGTCCACTCAGGAAGCACACCTGTACCTGTGTGTTTCACCTGTGTGGAGTCTGCGGGCCTCAACAGGCGATGGCGTTTGAGGTCCTGTGAGGGGTTCCTGAGAAACCTGCTGGGATAGACAAAGACCAACGATGAGCGCTTAAGGCTTTCTTTTTATTGAGAGGGCACACAACATGTGCAAAACAAGTTTCTTTCAGCCTGATCCTAACAAATCTGTTAGTAGTGTCTCTCTGCTGACACAGTGAAGGATAAATTTTAGGCTGACCTTTGTTCAGATAGCCACACTCAGTGGTGTCTTAGAAATCCCTGGAGTGTTTCTCGGTGCATTTTTATTTTCTGAAAGAGCTTGATTCATTGTTTGCTAATTCCTTTACAGGATCCTTCAAACCAGAAATGTGGCGGGAGGAAGAAGACGGTGTCTTTCAGCAGCATGCCCTCAGAGAAGAAGATCAGCAGCGCACATGACTGCATCAGCTTCATGCAGGCCGGCTGCGAGCTGAAGAAGGTGCGGCCCAACTCGCGCATCTACAACCGCTTCTTCACCCTGGACACTGACCTGCAGGCGCTTCGCTGGGAGCCTTCCAAGAAAGACCTGGAGAAGGCCAAGCTGGATATTTTGGACATCAAGGAGATCCGGCTGGGGAAGAACACAGAAACATTCAGGAACAATGGCCTTGCGGACCAGATCTGTGAGGACTGTGCCTTCTCTATACTCCACGGGGAAAACTACGAGTCCCTGGACCTCGTGGCCAATTCCGCCGATGTCACCAACATCTGGGTGTCTGGACTACGGTACCTGGTGTCTCGCAGTAAGCAGCCCCTGGATTCTATAGAGGGCGACCAGAACACACCTCGGTTCCTGTGGCTGAAAACAGTGTTTGAAGCTGCTGACATTGATGGGAATGGCATTATGTTGGAGGATACCGCTGTCGAGTTAATAAAACAACTTAACCCTACCCTGAAAGAATCCAAGATCAGGTTAAAGTTTAAAGAAATCCAAAAGAGCAAAGAAAAATTAACCACCCGAGTGACCGAAGAGGAGTTTTGTGAAGCTTTTTGTGAACTTTGCACTAGGCCAGAAGTGTACTTCTTACTTGTGCAGATATCAAAAAACAAAGAATATCTGGATGCCGATGACCTCATGCTGTTCTTAGAAGCGGAGCAAGGGGTCGCGCACATCACAGAGGCCATGTGCTTGGACATCATCAGGAGGTTTGAGCTTTCTGAAGAAGGGCGTCAGAAGGGGTTTCTGGCCATCGATGGCTTCACTCAGTACTTACTGTCACCAGAGTGTGACATTTTTGATCCTGAGCAAAAGAAGGTCACCCAAGACATGAGCCAGCCTTTATCTCACTACTATATCAACGCCTCCCACAACACCTACCTAATAGAAGACCAGTTCCGGGGCCCAGTTGACGTCAATGGCTACATCAGAGCTCTGAAGATGGGCTGTCGAAGCGTCGAGCTGGATGTGAATGATGGTCCGGATAACGAACCGATACTTTGCAATCGAAATAACATGGCCTCGCCCCTGTCCTTCCAGAGTGTCCTGGAGGTGATCAATAAATTTGCCTTCGTCGCCTCTGAGTACCCACTCATCCTCTGCCTGGGGAACCACTGCTCCCTGCCGCAGCAGAAGGTCATGGCCGAGCAGATGGAGAAAATCTTTGGCGACCAACTCTACACAGAAGCCCCCTCGCCATCCGAATCCTACCTCCCGTCACCAGAAAAGTTGAAAAGGATGATCATCGTGAAAGGAAAGAAACTGCCCTCTGACTCAGACGTGCTGGAAGGAGAGGTCACAGACGAGGACGAGGAAGCAGAGATGTCTCGCAGGATGTCTGTCGATGACAGCGGGGAGCAGAAGCAGATACGGCTCTGTCGTGAGCTGTCTGATCTGGTGTCCATTTGTAAATCTATTCAGTATAGGGATTTTGAACTGTCTATGAAAAGCCAGAACTATTGGGAAGTTTGTTCATTTAGTGAAACAGAGGCTAGCCGGATTGCGAATGAATACCCAGAGGATTTTGTGAATTACAACAAGAAGTTTTTATCTAGGGTCTACCCAAGTGCCATGCGGATTGATTCCAGTAACTTGAACCCGCAAGACTTTTGGAATTGCGGCTGTCAGATTGTGGCGGTAAACTTCCAGACCCCGGGTCCGATGATGGACCTGCACACGGGCTGGTTTCTCCAGAACGGGGGCTGCGGCTATGTCCTGCGGCCGTCCATCATGCGAGATGAAGTTTCCTACTTCAGTGCCAACACGAAGGGTATGGTGCCTGGCGTGTCCCCTCTGGCCTTGCACATCAAGATCATCAGTGGCCAGAATTTCCCAAAACCCAAGGGAGCATGTGCCAAAGGTGATGTCATCGATCCCTACGTGTGCGTGGAGATACACGGAATCCCGGCCGACTGTGCTGAGCAGAGAACTAAAACTGTCCAGCAAAACAGTGACAACCCCATTTTTGATGAAACCTTCGAGTTCCAAGTCAACCTTCCCGAGCTGGCCATGCTCCGCTTCGTGGTTCTGGATGACGATTACATCGGGGATGAGTTTATAGGGCAGTACACCATCCCGTTCGAATGCCTGCAGCCTGGCTATCGGCACGTTCCCCTGCGCTCCTTCGTGGGCGACATTATGGAGCACGTGACCCTGTTTGTCCACGTGGCGATCACGAATCGGAGCGGCGGAGGGAAGGGGCAGAAGCGGAGCCTCTCGGGCAGGATGGGGAAGAAGGTCCGGGAATATACCATGCTCAGGAACGTCGGCCTCAAAACCATCGATGACGTCTTCAAGATCGCGGTTCACCCCTTACGGGAAGCCATAGAGATGAGAGAAAATATGCAGGTACGCGCTGGGACCCACCCTCTTCGCCAGGGCCTTCTGCCATGTGAATGACCCGGGTTGCAAGATGGGCTCGGGTGTGCTGTGTGGATGCAGATAGCTGAAGTGTGTCTCCCGCTGCCCTGGACGCCGCAGACGCGTTTTGTTCCTTTCCAACTGTGAACACCATGCTTAGCTCAGCCTCACTAAGCCAGTGCAATGGAGAATTCTCCTGGTAAAAGGCTGTGTCTCCATGAACTGAAATGTGCACACAGATGGCGTGAAGCACTATGAAAATGTGTATAGCATGAAGTATGTATGTATTCAAATATACTGAGTGCAAGTGTGCATGTAAATATTTGCCAGTATGAACATGGAGGCTAATTTGAACTCAGAGCAAATGTAACAGCTGCTAAGTTTAGCTTTTAGTTGTTTCGGTGCAGAACAATGAATTAGGACCTATGAGAACAAACAAACTCAGCAGCTAAGTTTGCTGGACATGGTTCAGCCTTCTCTCCTAAATGCAGCTGAGATGGGGAACCCAGGTTCTGCGTTCAGTCTGGCCCTCCCTCTGCTCTCTGTTGATGAATGCTGGTTTCTGATCACACGGGCGTGCTCCCCCAAGGCGGAAGAAATGGTCACACTTACACCTCAGGGGCAGGGCGCAGGTTCGGTAATGTGTTCTGGAGGGGTCCCCCACAAGAATCGCTACTTTCAAGACACCAGATAAGCTTGTGGAGGGAGGTTCAGTAAGTTGTCAGATGGTTCAGTGGGTAAATAGCGGTGTTAAGCTTTCTGTCTAGGGGTGCTTAACGTCAAAGCCCACTGTCTGTCCCATGGTGCAGAGCCTGAAACACTAAGCCCCATGACTTATGGGAAACTTTTGTTATGTCACTTCAACAGAAAAATACTGGGAACAGGCTTAAAGTAGATTTTCATTAGCCCAGATGGCAGAAAAAAGCCGTGCACATCAATCAGAGTTGGACTATAGCTACTTGCTTTGAGGCATGTTGCCTTGGCTGCTATTTTAAAATAGGCTCCAGATATCAGTATCTTCGATGGGACATTTTCTGATACCATTTTTGACAACTGTATCTCCTTAGATTAGTTACATATTATTTCTGTGCATAACTTTATATAGTACATTTTATATATTTCTTTAAGGATATAGTTAGAATGTACATAAAGAAGAGCTGATTCTAAAGCTTTCCCAGGAAGTATTCATAATTTATGTATTTTAACAGGAAGTACTTTTGGCCAATGACAAGTTAGAACCTAATCTTTGGAAAAGTGGATTCAATCACCGTTATTAAGTTAGTGAGCTGCTCAGTAGCTACATACTAGTCACTGTTAACAAAGTGGAAAGTAGTCATCACTCCTACTGAGCATGATTTCTTAGACTGCATAGGCGTAAAGGCAGCTCTGCGGGAGACGTGTCTTCAGTGTGTGTGTGAGGTAGTGTTTTGGGGTGATGAGATACTGCTGCCCCCCGGTGGCAGGGGCACACAGGGGAGCAGCTGCAGCCACTCCCAGGCAGTGCCCAAGGGAGGCAGCGTCTCCAGGGCCCAACGGCGTGGTCCACAGACTGGTGAGATGCCATGCCCCCCGCAGCTGCAGGGCAGCCGCTGCCGCTCTGCTCGAAGGCCCGCGTGGCTGCGGCCTGCACCGCTTTGCCCGAGTGCCTGCTCTAGGTGGTGGCTGAGACTTGGGTGGGCTGGATTCACGGTACGATCCCCCCGAGGCCTTGGTGCCCCCGCGCGTTGGCGTGGCTGGGATCCAGTCTGCTCCTCACGGTGGCCCCTGCCCCCGTGCACTCTGCCTGCGTGTGACCATGCTCTCCACCCCCAGAACGCCATTGTGTCTGTGAAGGAGCTGTGCGGGCTGCCACCCATCGCCAGTCTGAAGCAGTGCCTGCTCACGCTGTCCTCGAGGCTCGTCACCGGTGACAACAGCCCCTCAGTCTCGCTGGTGATGAGGGACGCCTTCCCGTACCTGGAGCCTCTGGGCGCCCTTCCTGACGTGCAGAAGAAGATGCTGGCTGCTTACGATCTGGTAGGAAATGCGCCCAGTGGGTGTTGTCTGTGTGTGCACACTGCCCCCAGTGTAGTGGCCTCCTGTGGAGCTCTGGGGACCTGCAGGGAGCCACTGCTCTCAGCCTGGCCCATCAGGCTGCCACCTGCTAATCAAGGAGACAGATGAGGGATTCTCACATCACTCACTGGAAGTGACAAAATGCAGCTGTTCAGGCTGATGGGGCTTGAGGCCTGGACAGCCACCACCCAGTGGAGTACTGGGCAGAGTGCTTAGCAAGCCAGGCTTCCCATCCCTAGCCCTCACTCTCACAGCCCATGCTCGCTGCCAAGGCTCTGCCCGTGACTTCTGCCTTCCGTCCCACTGGAGCCAGAAGGGGGAGGGACGGGGCAGGGGGAGAGGAAGGGAGAGGGGGATGGTGAAGAGGAGGAGGGGAAGGAGGGGGAAGGGAAAGGGGGAGGAGGAGGAGGAGGAGGAGGAGGAGGAGGAGGAGGACAATGACGACGGCGACTTACCCTTTTGCTTTAGGGTATGTTGCTCTGAAGCAATAGAGTGCCTGGCCTGTATTTTATCATCTGGAACACAGCCCAGTGAGGGATGCAGCATGATGCCCGGCGGCGCCCCTTCTGCTGTTAGGAAATAGGGAAGGGTGAGACGCGAACAGGTCTCCAGAGGTGACCAGGCAACTCGCCTTTCCCCCTTTATTAAAAAGAAAGTAAAACACATTTGATCTTAGCACGCGTGTTTCATTAGAGAGGGGGCGCCAGTGCCGTGAGCGGGGGTGAGTGCGCCTCAGCCGAGTTCCTCGTGGCCTGGCAGAGGCTTGCGTGCTGACTGCAGCGCACGGCGAGCCCGCCTCTAGCAAGCTCAAGGAGAGACGTGGGAGCGCGCCGCACCCCAGCTCGCCGCTCCGATGCAGGAGATGGGGAGGGAAGCGCCCTTCCGCCGCCTCGAGCGGGAAGACAAACAAGTGGAGAAAATATATATGTATATATTTAGAGAAAGTGTTGAAAATGCAGGTTAAATATTTATGAATTGGCTCTGTATTTTGCCTTTCTTAGGACTTATTCTGAGAGAGCAGAGATGTGAATATTCCTTTTCAACAGTGTTGATCTGAGTGTCCGGTTGGTCCTACGGAATGACCCTTGTATTCCTTTGCAGTCATGCACACAGCACTGGAGGGGTGTGTGTGACAGAGAAGAACCATGACATGTTCTGGCAGAATGCTGCGGTCTGGGCCCGAGGCGCGGCAGGCTGAGTTTGTGTTCCCCTGCATGTGCGTGCGTGTGTGCATGCGTGTGTGCGGTACCAGCGCGCTGCGACTCTGGGGGGAGAGCGAGCGGGCTGCGTCCCTGCTCTGTGTGCTCTGGCTTGCCAAACTCTTCACAATGCACCTGCCAATCCTGTGAATGACAAGATGCTAAGGAAGAGAAAACAAATAGATCTTGAAAGCTACTGGCGTGGAAAGCTCACCTCAGGCCTGAGTCTCAATTTTCGTGAAATCAATTTTTTTTTTTTTAACCATAAAAGCAAGCATTGAAAGCTGTTCAGTGAATAGGTATAATTGCCATCTAAGAGGTGAAATTAGGGTCCCAGTTTCCATAGAGACAGACAGCGAAATCACTTCTTCCCTGTGTGCTGCGAAAGGACCTGCTGGTGCAGCCCTGGGTTTGTAATAAGCACCTGGGGCACGCGTTGCTTCTGCTCGTACCCACTGTCGCTGCACTGCTTTGTCCTCTCCTGTGACTGCTACAGCCGAAACAATGTTCGCCTTTGTCTCCGCAGCATAGTTAGATGCAATGTGCAGGCAGGATGTGGTTTTCCAGAATTTAAAATCGGCTGCTTTGGATGGCAGATATCCTTCCCCGGGGGTCTAGATTTCAAGTTCCCTGTGCACACGAGCCTCACACTGGTAAGGGGGGGAAGGCACCTGTCCCTGCACCCAAGGGTGCGCCTGCACCCCGCAGGAGCCCTGGCATAACACTGGTGTTCTTGCTGCTGCAGCTGCTGCTGTGTTCCTCTGGGGTGGGTTCTGGGCAGACGGCCCTGAAGGGGGATCTCGTGTTGACAGTTGAGGGCTGGCAGGGTATTTGTTGGTGTCTTTAGTGCTGCAGTGAATTAGTGCTAGTGCGAATCTCAGAGGTGCTCCAGAGCTGCCCTGCAGATCCAGGGGAGCGTGTGAAAGCAGACAACAGACCCTGCTACTTTCCTCACACCAGCAAGAAATCAGGTATTAGCAAGTGCTGGCAGGACTGCAGGACAGAGGACCCTCTGCACTGCTGCTGGGGTGTGGACGAGTGTGGAGCTTCTCAGAACACAGATTAGGAGCTCCATCCCACCTCGCTCATGCCTTCCCAGATATCTTCCTGAAAGACTCTAAGTCATCCTATTACATGGATACACACATGCCCATGATTATAGCAGCACAGCTGGCATAGCCAAATCTTGGAAGTGGCTGTCCAGCAACAAAAATATGATGCTGTCACACAGTGGAGCACTATCCTGCCCTAGAGAAGAATCAGCTTGAGTCATTTGCAGGCAAACTACTAGGGACAGCAGGGAAGTCAGTTACTGTCAGGGGCTGGAGCCGGGGTGGTGAGTGGGTGGGTGCAGGAGGCCGTGCAGGGGCTTTGGGGGCTTCAGAACCCAGAGTCCACTTTTATACATGCTGTGGATTTAGCTAACAGTTCTATAGCATTACTGGCCAATCAACTGTGGGGAACAGTCAGTAGTGGACAGGGGTGGACATAGGTTTCCCAGAGTACAGCTGTCAACCACGGTCCTCTTAGCAGGAGTGCGACCACTACTAAGCTGTGGACTCTGTTTAGGATGAAAGAGACTGAGTGCCTTTCTCAACAGACTGCTTGGTTCATCGGTCCAGCACTGCAGACACAGTTCCTGCAAGTCCACTGAAAATCTGCTCATGGTGCGAAGGTATACCACGCTGCTCCCGAGGGAGAGAAGACGTGCTCTTGAGACTGTCGCTGCTATAGTGATGGCTAACCGGTAGCCAGCTTGTTACACCCAGTTGAATGGAACTGCATGGTGCTGCGTGTGGGAGGCCCAGGTGGGGGTGGTTGCCAGCAGCAGAAGAGGCAGAGCTGGAGCTGTCGGGATGCTGTTTGAAGAAACTGTCAGAAGCCCTGGCTCTCCTAGGCTACTCTGCTGGAGGATCTCGCCATGCTGGCCTTTCTGGTGAACTTGGCTATTCTTGGAGGAGGAGCTCGGGACCTAGTTGCTGCTGAGGGTGGCTGTGTTCCACTTTTGGGGAGCTCTGGTCCTCATCTTGTGCATCGCATCCTGGGTCTGGAGGAATGCACTGCTCATTCTTGGGAGAAGCTTGCCGCACTGGCTTTCCTGTTGGGAACCCAGTTTTTCTCATCAATGGAGGAGTTTGGGACCTCACTGTCCCTGAGAATGGTTGTGGTACTTTTGTGGGGAGCTCTGGTTCTTACTTTGAGCATCACCTCCTGGCTCTAGTTCAAATCCCTCAGCCTGCTGGAACAGATTCTTCATCCCGCTGGCACAGACTTTCTAGTTTCTACCACTGACCTTGGGCCTTCCCAGTGCAGATCTATGAAACGGGATTTTACGAGACATTGTCATGGGCTCCAGCCCTCCAGCTGGACTCATGCAGAACATTAGGGTCCGGGCCTCAGCTGGATTCTTTGGTCTTTACTGTGTGGGCAGATTTCCTGCACTCTTTGTATATGATTTTTTGGGTGATTCATTATAAAATGATCTTATAAAATATGTGTCCTGTATTGTATTGTTCCCCTTACAGAAGTCCTGAACCATGACAGGTCCTGAGTTTGTCTGTGCAGATTCTTTGTGAAGACAGCTCATGCTAAAGACCAGAGATAGCCACTACCAAATGTTCATTCAACTAATAGCTAGAAATTTTTTCCTGTCCAAAACTCATTTTAACATTAGTGGTACACTGAGAGCCATGGTACTGTGCAGTAGAATGGGTGGTTTGTGTGGCTCAGTTCGAGATAACTGAAGACACAGTCCTTCCCTCACCCGCACAGCAGGGTCTCTGTTCCTGGCTACTTGGAATTTCAGAACTGTAGCTGAGCCCTTTGGATGCGGACTCACCCAAAAGCATCTGTGGCCACAACGTGCCAGCTCACCTTCTTCCTCCAGGCTCCTGTGGGAGCTGAGTGGAGCCCGTTCTTCTGGGCCCTTCCTGCCCAGGGATGCCTGGTTTCCAGGGTGGTGACTGAAGAAAAGACAATGTTGGAGGTGGGTGCATTCAGCTGCAGGAAAGACACTGAGGGATGGGACCCTCCAGCCCCTCTCAGGCAAGCAGCAGTGGCCAGGGACATGGAGGCAGAGCTGATGGCTCTGCTCCAGCCAAGACAAAGGGGGCTCTGGGGCCCTGACTGCTGGCCTGGTGGGCATTATGACAGTTCCTCAGGACCATCCCTGGACTGCAGCTGGAGGCCAGAGAGCCATTTCTGAGCCCCTTGTCCTTTTCAGGTTGATTTTTAGTTTAGTTTTTTTTTTTTTTTTTTTTTTTTTTTGACTTAGATCTCTGAGAGATCAAGCAGAACTTCCACTTGTTGGAAGCTCATTTTCTCTAGAAAAATCCCCATAGGATGGAGAGACGCAAAGAGCACTGTCTCTACTGTCAATGCCAAATAATTATAGACTCTAAATAAAAGTATAAGTGTTTGTTTAGGGGGTTAGTCTTAGTTGGGGGTGGTTAAAAATGGAAGCTGGGTATTGTGAGAGTTTTCAGTGTGAAGGGAGAGCAGCGACGTGCAGTGTTTAATTGTAGAGGGACTGGGGGACCCCCATGGCCCTGCTGCAGCTGGACTGGGGCCCTGAGCTCACAGGTGCAAAGGCACCACTGAGCCTGGCAGGCCCACACCTGTGGCCGGAGACCATGGATGGTGTCCACTGCAGCACACAGTGTAGCTGTGGGCAGTGCTTTGTCATTTCAGTAGGACGCTGTTATGGTTAATTTGAGTGTGTTTAACCTTTTTGCCCTACATTACTGTTCTTGGGTATGTGGATTCAGTCTTGTTTTCCAAACACATCCTTGCCCCCATCCTGATGGCTCACCCTAGCTACATGTCCACCCTGGATGGCTGGACACAGCCACACTACCTCCGTGCTCAAGGACAAAGACTGAACAGGACACAGGCTGAGCCATTCCTCTCATTTCCTGGGTGTCGCTGTCTTCTGGCCACTGTGAAAGGGCATGCTGATGTGCCATCTCCGAGCCCCTGCACCCTTCATTTCCCAGCCAGTGCCCTGGGCCCACCCTCCTCCTGATGGCCACGTTGAGGTGCCGAGTGGCTTCCTCTGCTGGAGTTTTATTGTCTGAGGCCCCTTCCCGTGGTCTCCCCCTCTTTCCAATGCAGCCACTGGAGTAATTATGTGGTCTTCACTATTATGATGTGTAGGTAACGAACAAGAATTCTGTGCCTCAGGTGCAGGACATGACGTCTTGTGATGCTACTGACACGCTGTGTGAGGAGGCCTACAGCCTTTGTCCTCAGGGGCCGGCTACTCCTTCTTAGTCTCTGGATCTCTCCACTGCCCTCTGGAGAGCTGGCCTTTGTCTGCTTTCACCCTCCACCTGGACACCCCCCTAGCTTCTATCGCTTGTCATCGGTGAAGGCCAGACCTCTGTCCTGTCCCCTCTCGTAAGTGACCTTATTAACAAATGATTCACTCTGGGACTTGATACAGTGGGTGCTGCTCATCCAGCCCATACTGTAGTTAAAGGATCCTCCTGGATGGCTTTTGGCATGAATAGAGGAGACACTAGATCTCTATGATGACGCTGATGCTTCTTGTCGCAAGAGAAGCAGTACAATGAGGCCGAGACAGGTAGACTAACCCATTGAGGAGCCCTTCTTTAGTGAAGCATATGCCTCTGCTGATGCCAGCGGGCCTTTCCTCCAGTGAGTGTGTTGGGGATGTGTGTCGTGTGCCAGACCACGTTGGTTGACCAGGAAAGAAGTGACCGGAAATGAACTCTCCATCCCCAAGGATGGGCGACCTTAACAGGGAGGCGGATCAAAAGGGAGCAAAGGCATGCGCATCCCGGGGAGGTGCCTGGTGGCGCTCCTGTGTGGAGCTGAGTGAGGCCTGCAGTCCCAGGAGGGCCTGGAGGCTGGGCAGCACCCGCCCTCCTCCCACCCATAGCTGAGCAGGTTTTGTTTGCAAGTAATTTTGAAAGAAAAGAATCATTTGACCTCCATGTAGTTCTTTCCCCTGGTAGTTGGGTTTGTGTTCTCTTCCTGCTCTTCAGCTGCCTGATTTTTCTGTGCACAGTGAAGAAAATTTGCCCCCATATTTAATCCTTCTATGTATTTCAAGTCACTGTGAAAACCTTCAGGCAATTGGTGCTCTGAATACATCACCTGCAGGTGGAATCGCCATCGCGGGGCCCTGCGGCTGTGAAGCAGAAGCCCAAAGCCTTCCTCAAAGGTGACTTAACACGAGTGTGAAAGTTAAAAGTTTACTCTGGCAAGGCTGCGGGCGTTCTGAGGAGAAAGCGAAATCAGTATCGGCCTAGAGAACGTGATGGAGGGCTCACGTCGCGCTGCGCGTGCTGGCTCCAGGAGCTCAGGGCGGCGGTGGGCGGCTGGTCCTAGTGCCTGCTGTGGGGCCGCACGCCGGCGCCCCCTGCAGGCGAGCGTGTGTGTAGCAAGCGCTGCCTTCCCCCATGTCTCTGCTGTTATCAAGACTTCTGTTGGCTCAGGGGGCACCAGGTGTAGGGCTGGCCACAGTTCTTCAGTGACGTTTTGCTTACAGAAACCAATTTGGATGAGAAGTGTCATCAAAAGTGGTCTTCTTCCTCTCTCTCCTTGTGAGGTTCGTGCAGAGCTTTACAGTAGCCTTTAGTCTTCATTTCAAAAAGTATGTTGCTGGTATAGTTAGTAATGGAGTCCAGAAAAACAGCTGCCCCTTGGTGTGTCCCCAACCCTAGCTGGGGATTTATAAATAAGACCTGGGCTGAGGCTTCGACACTTCTTTCACTGTGGAAGTTGGTACATCTTCTGTGTGAAGAGGTGACTGAGTGTTCGCAACCTGAGAGGTGACAGGCTTGCCCCTGGTCCCAGGGTCCAAGGACCCAGATGTTAGAGTTGTGTCTCTAAGAGCCTTCTGGGCTGGCTCCGCGGTGCCCCGTTCTGTGTGCTCTCCCCATACCTGCTGTGTGTCTGAGACCTCTAGTTCCTGAGGCACTGTTCAGCAAAGGTGCATGGGGCTTTGTCTCTGGACACCTTTGTGAACGAGCTAAAGCGCAATATCGGGGCCAAATCTATCATTTCTAGTGAGTTTTCAAGACACAGGTGACAGCTGTTTGGGAGCCCAAGCACCTGGAGCCAGGAGGAGGCAGTGACTCTTTGTGCAGGCCGCGGCTCCCTGCTGCAGATCCCATCGCTCGTGAATGTGGAGGCGTGTCCTGTGGCCCCTCTGTGTACGGACAGTTCCTTGTCCCGCACCTCTGAGTCAGGTGGCACAGAGGACTTGGGGCCAGTCTGAGGACAAGGGACACTTCCTTGCAGACCCAAGTGACAGTGGACTTCCTGGCAGCTACAAATATCTTGGCTTTGTGTTTGTTTTTGTTCATGGAAAGTTCACTATCTTTCATTTTCATGGTTGACTGCTTGAAAGTAAATAGGCCAACCTCGTCATGATGCTTTTTTCTAAAATATTTAATTTAAAATAAAATGTTTTATTTAAAATACTTAAGGAGCTGCAAGTGTAGTTCAACAGCACAGCACCTGCCTGCCAAGCATGAGGTCCTGACTTTGATTCCAGGTAGTAGATAGATAGATAGATAGATAATTCCTAAAGAACTCAAAGAATAAAGCAAAAGAGTCCTTCTTGCAGTAGCAAATATATATGCAACAGCAGCCTGCCTTCTAGGTAGACAGGAATCATGACTTACTGAGGAAGTGACAATGGGGAACATAGTTGAGGTATGCAGTGAAGTGCCCCTGAAAAAATGAGAAGTTCTCCAAACATGTTTAAAAGAGTAGAATGGCCTAGGGATTTGCAGGACAGAAGGGGAATGCAGAAGACATCGGGGGCGGGGGCTGCCCTGAAGTGCACAAGGAGGCCTGGGAACGTTTGCCCAGGACAAAGCAGGGTGACCGGCGTAGGCAGTGGGATTCAGTGGACCCCAGAAGCAGGCTGGGGGTGTTTGCATCCCTTGGGGGCCCAAACTCTGGGACGGAAGATCTGAACGCAGTCAGTAGTCTGGGGAGGAAGTGGGCAAAGCAGAACTACCTGGCGCTGCACATTTGGAAGAAGGATTTTAGAGGGGAGAAGGGCAAGTGCTCGCTGGGCGGGAGCTCAACCTCCCGTAATGCCCAGCTGAGAGCCCAGGGGGCTGGGAGAGCCGGAGCAGGAACCTCTCTGCCGCCTGCTTTCCTTCTGTCTTTCAGTGTTTGTGGGAAGAGACAGGGAGGAGGCAACAGGATGAAATGGAGTGGAAAACCCTTCTTGGGCAAGGCGCCTGTGTGCCCGCTGTCCCGGCTGATGGGATCAGCATCCCTGTCCTCACCTCCCCCTGGGGCTGGGGGACTTCTGGGTGAGGGCAGTGTGGTACTGTGGCTTGTGATCTCCATTTGCCTTTCAGAAATCCATACTGGAAAGGCTTACTTTGTTTATAACAAGATAATAGAAGAGCTGCTCGCCCCGCATCCCTCTGGCCATGCTCCTCGCTTCACATTCTGGAGACATGCGTGTGGCAGTGCTGCTTGTGCCACACGCCTCCCCACACGTGTGTGCTGCTTACTCCACGTCCTGTAGGCATGCGCATGGGCAGTGCTCCAGGAGCACCGACCACTGGGTGTGCCCCATTCCTCCCTCCTTAGCCCTTCCGTATTGTGTTGGAAACAAATGGCCTTGATTTAACAAGGTGGCCAGGATCAATCGTTAAAGCTTCAGTTCTTTGATAAGATAAATGCAGATGAAGGGCCATAGCTTCTTGTCACACCTCAGTGCCCCTGGTACCCCGTCCTGTCTGGATTAGCCTGAGGATTCCATGGTGCTCCTCGAATAGATGGAATTACCAAGGGGAGAAGCTAGAGACCGGAAAGGGTGGAGAACTGAGGCCAGGGGTTGGGGATTCATGTGTGTGTGTGTGTGTGTGTGTGTGTGTGTGTGTGTGTGTGTGTGTGTGACAAAGGGAAACGGAAGAGAACAGGAGACAGGGAAGAGCAGAACAGCAGAAGAGCCAGGTGAAGGAATTTAGGGAGCAGGAATGGTCCATGAGGTCCTCGTTGAGCTGGAGAGAGTGAGGGCTGTGAAGACCACCAGGATCAGGGATTGGCCGGAGCGCAGTTGGTGCTGAGACCAGGGTCGCCTCAGAGGCTCAGTGGAG
Organism: Ctenomys sociabilis; assembly: GCA_004027165.1. Classification (NCBI taxonomy): domain Eukaryota; kingdom Metazoa; phylum Chordata; class Mammalia; order Rodentia; family Ctenomyidae; genus Ctenomys; species Ctenomys sociabilis. The sequence continues at coordinate 17,129 of PVKA01011261.1, forward strand.
CAGTGCAGAGAGGGTGAGCACAAGGCAGTGAGCGCGGGCTGAGTTTTCTGCGAAGGACAGATGACTGCAGCACTTGGGGTCCCTAGGGTGCGTCCTCCTACTGCTTTGATTTGCTGCATCTAAGAGATGACCAGGCAGAAGAGCAGAAGCCAGGGGAGAGGCAGGACTTGTAGATGGAAGAAAGAAGAGGTCATCAAGAGCAGGTCCCTGAGAAACGCCGGGAGGAGGGGACAGGTTTGCGGACAAGCCTGGCTCCGGCCAACGTCCTCTCTCATCTTTGTGTGGAGGCTCTGAGATTTTTCTCCTGCAGGAAGTGTGCTCTGTACTGAGCAGGCAGATAGTAGCGACATGACTATCAATCAACAGCACAAACTCGTAGATAAAGGCCTTTTACTGGAGAATAGTGTCGTCTTCTCTTCTGAAAGCAAAAGAGAGAAATGAATAGCAGCTCAGGCAGATGTTATCAAAGAAAATTATCCATCGTCCTCTGTGAAGACGGACATAAATGTTGCTGAAATGGGCTGGTTACGTGCACGTCCTCAAGTCTGTTCCAGCAGAAGGGACCAGGCCACTCTGTGCTCTCCATTTTGGGCTCTAATGGTAGCTGTCATGTGCAGCCCCTGCCTCGGCTCTCATGGCCATTGCAGGGCCAGGCAAGAGCGGAGAGGTGGCATTTTGCCATGGAGATAGGCTGGAAGCCAGGCCACTGGGGTTCTGACTCCAGCTTGATTATGAATTCCACTCATTGGACAAGAATTTTAATCTCTCTTAGCTTCAACAAAATGAAGGAAATGATTAGAACAACCAAGAGTCCTTTAGCATTATCATCTAGATTTTGAAAAATGTGTTAGAAGGCTTTCCATTCTTATAATACCCAAAATAATCAGCTCATGAAAAGGAAGCCTGGTTTGTCCTTGGCTTAGGGGTCTGGCCCATGGGCCCAGGGGTCACAATGGGCGTGGGGTGGGGTGGGAATGGCAGGAAGTAGCAGAGAGGAAGAGTAGGCTGAGGGAGAGCATGAAGGCTAATGACTTCCTTTTGCCGCCATTTGGCTCTTTCTTGAGGCTCGAGCCTTTATTAACACAGAGGTCTCTGGGGGACATCTGGGTCCTAAGTGGGCTGCAGCCTGTTCTGTTTAGGATGCATTCACAAAAAGTACCCCTCTTCACAGATGTTTCTCTTACCTGAATTTCACAAGAACATTTTGTCTGCTACTTGACTAACTGTAATATCTGATAACTTTGGGAAAAAAATTCGACCAATGTGGCATGTGGAGATGCTGGAAAGGACCAGCTCGGACTGCGGTCCTGTTTGATTTCCCCCCGCCCTCATGTTTTTTGCTGGAAGCTGCTACAACTCAGGCTGCTGCTGGCCATTCAGGAAAGTGTTGTTTACCAGCTCTCCCCTCCTCTTGGGAGTTGAAAGAGTTAAGGTGGCTCAGCCGCGTCCCCTGTGTGGACATTCACGTGCATCTGGTTGCGTACTTCTGACAGTCAGTGTAACTATCACTGGGGACAGTGCGTGACTGTGCTTTGGCTGAGTTGATGAACGTTCTGCCCATTCGTTCATTCAAGCAGACTTCTCTGCTGGATCATGAACTCCTCCGGGGAGGCGCAGATGCATCTGTCCCTGTTCCTCAAGGCACCTTTGCCTTTACCCGCTGAACCCACAGAGGCTGCTCAGTAGATAACCATTAGTGAACAAATGATGGGGCTTGCTGCTGTGGCGTTGTGGGGCACTACACAGCTGTCACTCTGTCTTCTGCGAAATGCTTGTGGGCATCATCCTTGTTGCGTTTGGGGGATGAGTGTGTCCTTCTTCATTTGTTCTGAAGAGCAAGAGCAGGAAACGCCTTACTTGAGCCCTTTGAGGTCCCCTTTGGGCTCTGCCTGGAGCCCCCTCAGATCACTGAGACACATAACCATGGGCCATCCCGACTAAGCAGGCCACCATTAGTGAGCGGCTGGAAGCTGAGAAACCGATACCACGGGGCTGCCTTTTTCCAGTCACTCCAGCCTTTCCAGGGAGCCCTAGCCCTTTAGCAGACACGGCTTCTTCATGTGTTGTTGTCTTTACACCCTTGTCACCCTTCCTCACACGGGTCCTTCTCCCCAGTAGCAGGGTCTTTTGCTGTCTTGGGCATTCTGCTGTCCACCCACATGCAGAACACACGCACAAGCGCTTCCAGGTACTGTCTGCAGCTCAGTCGAGTTCCTTGCTTGGGAGTACACCCCGTGCCTCATGCCTGCCAGTTGGGCCCCCCCAGAGGAGAGTCAGGGCTTCCTGTCCCAGCCCCCAGCGGCCAGCTGCCAGCTCCCTGGCTGTGCTGTGGCCCTGTAGCTCTTTCACTGCGTGGCTATGGGGATTGCCATCCCTGTGTCTCGCCAGCAGCCGCTCGGTGTTGACAGAGCCTCTGAGGCCAGGCAGGGACTAGCGGTGCTCACAGGTGTGACTTGGGACCTGGAGCGCACACCCACACAGTCCACGATTCTTCTTTTGGGACCCTGTATGCCTGGCGTGTTACCAGTTGCAGTAGTGGTGAGGGTGGTGGCACTGTCCACAAGCACGGGTGGGGGCTGAGCCAGTGCCTGCCCTTCCTGTCCCTTCTGGGCTGGCTGAGCCCCGCTCCTGTCCCTGCACACTTCCGTGTCTTCCTCAGTGCCACCTTCCCAGTGACCCAGTCTGAGAATTTCTGACGACGCCTTCTTTGGTGTTTTGTCACAGATGATTCAAGAGAGCCGGTTTCTCATCGAGATGGCAGACGGAGTTCAGGAAAAGATTGTTCAGTGCCAGAAAGCAGGTAATTCTTTGTTTAAAAATCACCAAGATAATTCTTTGAAGGGTTTTAAAAAGTTCTTTCTCTTAAAATATTTCATGGCATCAGTTCACTCTGCTTTGAGTCACAGAAGTCTCTGTGTAGCGCAGGACAGCTCCAGGTGGTCGCGGTGACGGGGGTCTGTGTGCCGGGGAGGGCGGGTGCTGGCCGAGCTGCCTGCAGAGATCAGGCCCCTGCGCCTACCGGGGAGGGCTCGGGGCTGTCGCTGTGTGGGCATGCAAGCGATGGTTGCACACGTGCCCTTCGCTCGGGGCTGTCGCTGTGCGGGCATGCAAGCGATGGTTGCACACGTGCCCTTCGCTCGGGGCTGTCGCTGTGCGGGCATGCAAGCGATGGTTGCACACGTACCCTCCAACCCACCTCATCTTTACAGTTTGACCCTAAGCAGTCGCCCAGGTTTTTACGCCATTTAATGGTCTTCGTGTTAGATAAGGATGAGGAGCCCGCTGGGCGGGGTGCACCACACCCTGGGCATGCTCCCTTCCTTGTTGGCGATGAGTGGAGAGGACGGCAGCAGTTGCCTTATGAACCTAGGATGCTCTGAGAGCAGGCCCGGCTCACCTCATCCACAGAGCAGCTCTGCTGCGAGTCTTCGCTATCTGGCTTCAGCAGAGGCAGCTGAGCTCCTGAAAGACGGGCTGTGTGACCCACGGTCCCCATCAGCCCTGCTGAGGCTCACCTGAGCTGAGACTTTACAAGTGGTGGCCCTCACTGCTCAGCAGGCTGGGGTGTTTCCATTGACAGGAGACACAAACTGATGGCATCTGAGTGGTGCCATGCCAGGCCCTGCTCTGAGAGCTCCTGTGTGTGCCTCAACCCCTGCCACCTTCCACACAGCCCACGAGGCCCTCGGTGCACAGCAGTGGCCGTGGTAGGAGTGTGTGAGCCTGGCCACCTCCACACAGCCTGCGAGGCCCTTGGTGTGCAGCAGTGGCCATGGTAGCAGTGTGTGATCCTGGGCTCCATGCTGTCTGTGAGTGTGGCTCCAGGCTCCAGCAGAGACCCTCTCTGGAGGAGAGCAGTCAGGAGGCTGAGTCACGTCATGCTTGTCCCAGAGTAGGGAGGCCTCGAGGGGCAAGGGGTGCATCCCATGCCCATTCCTCTGGCACTGGAGGGCTGTGCTGGGGAAAAGCCATCAGACCTTGCCACATGCACCACCTAGTCAGCCCTGGGCCCAATGGGGACTGTTCTGTCCCTGGTAGTGGCGCTGTCTGCAGTGACAGGTGCTGCTGCTATCTCATGACCGGGCAGTGGCAGAGCTGTTTCTAGGGCTGTGCGCTTGGGTGCTTCTTGGGATTATTTTCAAAAGTATTTTTATTTTTAGTGAACATTAACTAATTCTGATAGCCCTAGAGGCTTCAGGGCAGCTGTTAAAGTCATGGGGCTGGATCATAATAGAAAAGGAAACCTCAGGGACACCTCTCCCCATCACCACCCTGCACCCACCCTTTCCCGTGACACCTGGGAGGTGGCACTATCCTCTTTGTTGGCTCCCGGCTGTCAGATGCAAGCCTGCCCATGCAAGTTGCCACTTGGTTCCCTGTGGTCAGCCACTGGACAGGATGCACAAAGTGGGAAGGAGAGTTCAGTTCAGGGGTGCAGCCACCTCCGAAGGCATGCATGTGGTCACACCTTGCTGCTCCCACTTTCACAGCATGATGCCCACTTCCCTGAAGCTTGTGTCAGGCTTCTTTCTCTGTGTTCTTTTCAAAGGGATGGGCTTCCACGAAGAGCTGCACAGTCTGGCGGCGAAGGAAGGCTTAAAAGGCCGGAAGCTCAGCAAGGCAGCGGAGAGCTTCGCATGGAACATCACGGTGCTGAAGGTAGCGGCGTGTGTCATTCCTCTCCTGCTGTATGGCTGAGCAGTGCCAGGGGCTGCACTGGCTCATGGCCTGGTCGCCATGAGCATGAGCAGAGAGGGGGTGTGCCCTGGAGAGAGGACCCTGTTAGTCACAATAGGGTGGATATAGAGGATACCACATATGTAGAACCCAGTTCCCTCACCTGGTGAATGTGTGCACACACACATATGTGTGTGTGTGTATGTGTGTGTGTGTGCGCACACATGCGTGTGCCCACGCACATGCACATGTGTGTTTGTGGCTCTTTGTTTCTGTGGGAAGGGCAATGCCCAGTACCACCAGGAACGTTCCAGTGTAAGTGACTGAAGAGACTTACACTGTGAAATACTTGGAGTCCCTTAAGATTTTTGCTTTAAAAACAGTCCCTTCATAAATCAATTTCTTCTTGCAGCTAGGCTCTGGAAGACCATGATTTGCACTCTGCAGCAAGTTAATTTCAGGGCTTGGGAGCAGAAGTGCCATCCGTATGTGCTCGCCCATGAAAGGAGAAATGATTTAGGTAGTAGGATAATTTATTTTGCATTGTGTGACGGGATGGAAGTAGCCACAAAACTAATTGCTGACTTTTGAAGAGCGCTTTCATGAGAATTGTGTGCATTAGCAGTTCAGTGCAACTGCCCCACTGTCGATGCTGTCATTTTACAGGAGAAAACACAGGCATTGCCAGCGTTCAGATCTGCCCGCTCACGCAACTAGCAAAGGTGGGCTGGGCTTTGGCCCTGAGCAGCCTGGCCAAGGCCGCTGGCCCGAGGCCGTTATTCACTTGCTGGGCAGAGGTGTTTGTGTGTCCATGTGAGGAGCCAGGTGAGCTGTGGACGGTGCATGACTCTTGAAGGTCCAGCCCATGATGTTTGCTGATTGGTGTGGGTGTCGAGGCACTCAGACAACCACGGAGATGCACCTGACCTCACAAGGGCAGCGGCCTGAGCGTGTGGGGAGCCGGGCGCTGTCTGCCATCGGTCAGAGCTGAGCGAGGGCTGCAGCATGCTGGAGGGGCTTCTTATGCCTCCCGAGAGCCGCGTGGCAGCCTGAACACGATGCACCACTTTCTGGCCAGCACACATTTGTTTGAGTTTGTCACTGTGCCAACCACTGAGAATGCTTTGAGCCCAGGTGTCGGGGTCACTGGCCCTGGGATGGGCCTTGAGGGGCAGATGCAGTCAGTGGTGCCTCGAGGCTCCCCACTCCGACCGTGTGGCCCTCGCCGAGGGCGCTTGTGTCTGCTTTCCCGGCCTTCCTCGCAGCGACTGTATGGATTTGCAGCGGTTTGCTGATCTCGATAGAATCTCTCAATCGTGTAGATGAGGAAATTGAGACTGGGGGATGTTTCACCACACAGCCAGTATGTGGCAGAGCTGGCATTTTAAACTCATGAGAGGTGAGCACCGCCTGGCCTCACCTCTTGTGTTAGTCAGGCTTCCTGTTGCTGAGACTCAGTACCTACAACTCACGGGAAAGCTTTAATTTAGCACGTTGTTTTGGGAGATCTAGAATGTGGGCAGCTGGCTGCAAGGCAGAAATGCCTGCAGGTGGAGGCTGGCTGCCTGGCTGTGGGGCGGGGAGCGGAGTGGGCGCTCGAGAGGGAGGGAAGGGGCCCCTGTGTGCTGCCCCGGGCCACGCCCTCTGGCCCAGGCAGGCACACGGGAATGTCGCCTTGCCACTCCTGGCGTGTCTTCATCTAATGAGGTGGGCAAATAGGGATTAGCAGTTATAATCCATCCCTTGTGAGCTCCACACCCTAACACATCTGCTTGAGCCACACTTGATTTCCAAATAAACAGGCATGAGTCCACGATTCTGCCTAATGTGGTACAGCTGCCTCACGCGTAATGGATGCTCCTCTGCATGGAGTCCCTTCCCCAAAGCCTCAACAGTTACAGCATTTTGCAAAAGTACAATTCTCTTCTGAGACTGAAGGCAAACTCTTAGCTGTGAACCTCTGTAAAAACAAAACAAAACAGAAGATAACATGATCCCAAGGGACAGTACCACAATATAAACATTCCCATTCCAAAAGGGAGGAACAGAGGCATGGAAAAGAGCCAGATCAAAGCAAGACCAAAACCCAGCATGGCAAACATTGTGTCCTCTAGGTCCAAGGCTAGCGCGAGCTCTCGTGTGCTCCTCAGAGGAGGCACCTTCCAGGAGGACCCTCCGTCCTCCTCTGTCCCACTCCCACGGTACTCTGGTGGTGGTGGAGCTGGGGCCCCCAGCTTGCTGTTATTGTAGAGCACCTCAAAGTCTCTCGTCAATGCGCTCTCTGAGCTGACAGTTTCCTAGGGTAGATTTGCTCTGGTTATAATGGTTAAATAAAGAATGATCTCCCCACAAAACATAATCCCTGAATTAATAAATACAGCAGGCTTATCCATTTTCTACTGAAAATACTGTCTTATACGTGGCTTAGACAAGTATTCTCCACTGTCTAGAGCAGTGATGGGGAATCTCTTAGAAAACAGTGCCCAGGCTGCCACCCCAGGCCCATTTATTTATTGCTAACTGCCAACACTGCAGTTAAACCTGATCCATAGGTTTTAGTTTAGAAAAAAAACAACAACAACTGTTTTCTCATGCCCAGCTGCTAGGGTGACTCGGCTTGCGTGCTGACAGGAGGTACATGTGTCATTGGTTCACTGCCGCTGGTCTAGGGGACGGGAGTGGGCATTCACGGCACACATTAATGTGTGCTTTCATGTTTCTAGAAGTATTTAATTCTGGTGTAATTCTCAATGCATAAGGGAAGAATGGAAAAACAGAAGTGTGTTGTGAGGGCCCTGGGGTTGGCCATGTGGAAGGGCAGCCCTGGCTGTAGAGCCAGCTGAGCTGAGCTAGGAAATGGATTCTTTAAATCTCTTTCAGTCCAGAATTGGCACAATCCAATGTTAATAGGTGATAGGAAACTTAGAGAACAGTTAGCAGGAAGATAGATGGCTGTACAATACCGTGGAAGCAGTGCGTTTTGTATGATCGTAAATGTAGACGGCTACAAGGACTCTCGGCACCACGGAGACCAATCTCACATGTGGTCAAGAAAACCTAGCCCTGGAGAAGCAAAGGCACTGTGGACAGGTCCTGCAGAAGCTTATCGTTATGTTTGTATTTACGCCCACATTTGCGATGCGTCACTGGTTGCAGATTCCGAGAGTTTCACTGGTGCCTCTGTTCATGGTCTCAGCTCTCCCCACCATTCTGGTGCAGACTCAAGTAGGTCAGAAATGCATCAGGATGGCCCCGGAAGCTGCTACGCGTGTGTTTTTCAGAACTCTTACTCAGCCACCATGAACCCAGTGCAGGGCTGGCTCTGCACCCCTGTGTGTCGGCTGGGTCTCTGCTCTGTTCGGATGTTCTCCTCTCTGTTCCCTTGTTTGCATGTCACACATGGCAGTGAGCTCCTGGAAGAGCTGCGCTGCGGGGGTGGTGACGGAGATGGGACATCCCAGCACCCTCTTGGGATGCTCATGGCTGCCGCACCGCGCGTCCCTCCACCCTCACTCTCAGCTCCACGATGTCCTTTCCAGCATGTGTTTTGGGCCTTAGTCTGTTTGCACTGCTATGACAAAGCGCTGGCGGCAGAGGCATCTATAAACACGTGTGTTTCTCCTGGTTCTGGAGGGTGAGGGGCCCAGGAGTAGGTGCTGCAGGCTTGGTGTGTGGTGCCCAGGTGGCATGCCTCCCTGACCATGCCCTGCAGGCTGTGGGCCAGGAGGCAAGGAAGCGCAGAACAGGGTGGCCTCACCAGTCCCTCCAGGCCCATTAGTGGCGTGAATCCCACCCTCCAGGGAGAAGTCCTTGTGGGCTGTCATTCCATCTTGTTCACTTTTCTCATTGCTGAGACAAAATACCCAACACCCAGAGTTGCAGCGGGGGTTTAGTTAGCTCATGGTTTGGAGAGGTTTCAGTCCGTAGTCAGCCGGGATGTGGGCAAGGGGGCCAGCAGAACAGTTCCTTGGACCCACCAAATGGCAAAAGTGGCAGGGCTGTCCCTTATGCTGGGCGCAGGCTCCCTGTCCTCGGGCGTGAGGGGCACACACTCCCTTACTCGGAGCCAGAGCTCTGCGAAACCCGTCTGTGGGCTGACAGAGCAATCACGCACCTAATAACTGGCACCGCACACCCTAAACGCGGCCACCTCTGGAGAAGCCTATGACTGGTGAGGCTTCGGGGGACATCCAGACACGAGCCACAGCACCCTGAAGGCCTGCCTCTTCCTGTTGCTGTCTTGGGAGCTGAATGTGACGAGGACTGTGGGGGGGGGGACACAGCACAGCAGCCTTTGGTCCCTGACACAAGGCTGGCGTGCCCGGTGGAGCTCTTCTCGCCTTTAGGGTTCCAGGAGGTGACACTATGGCTTCCCCAGCAGCCAGCATTTAGGGTGCATTCCTTAAACTTTGCACCCCTTTCCCTCAGGAGTGGTTTTTTAAATTTTTATTATTTATTTATTTTTTATTTTATTGAAGTACAAATATCAATGAGACAGTTTTAAGACACTTTAACAGGATGGATTCGATAAATTAATACATTGCAAGCTGTTTTCATAATGTTTTGGTATCGTACAAGGTGCATATGTGATATTATACTTACAGACATTATTATAGCAGATGTTTTTAGTCAGTAAATTAAGGGAGTGTAGCTGTTTGCGGATCTTACCTCTTCATAATGAGCTGGTTCGCAGCTCATCGCTGACTTAACAAATGCCAAGTGCTGTGAAGGAGAGCTGACTGAGGGCCCAGACTCCGTCCAGGGCATCTGGTTCTTTAAATACAAAATAAATTTTCTCGTTAAGGTTATCATGTCCATAAAACTAAAATTAAATAAAATCTGAGAGTGGAATTTGAATGAGTTTTCCTAACATATTTTTCTACCTTGGCTTGTGAACTATTTTATAGAAGTAAATTCCATTATTTTTATATTTTTTAATATAAAGAAAATCCATCTAACAAGCTAGAAAAGGATCAAGTAGAGATCTCTAAAAATAATGAAGAAATACAATTAGTAAGCAGTTTATTATAAAGAAAAATCCATCCAGCTATGGTGGCACACACGTGTAAGCCCAGCACTTGGGAGGCTGAGGCAGGAGGATCCCCATGGGCTAGAGGCCAGCTTAGGCTGCATAGGGAATTCAGGGTCAGCTTGGACTACCTAGTGAAACCTTGTCTCAAAAAAGATAATAATAAACTTATGGAGTAGACAATTGGAAGAGAATTAGGGAGAAATCAAAGGGTTAAAGAGCAGCTGCTTTTTTGCTGAGGAATTTCATCGATTACTAGCTAAAGGACAGGGAATAAATTTTAAAAAGTGAATAAAATGATTACTTGGTCAATGGTTAGTCCTATTGAATGTGTGTTTGTTGTTCTCTGGATGCATCCCAGCATTCCAGAACATGCCACAGAGCTGGGACTGAACACAGATTTATGTTCAGAGGCTGCAACACATCTTCCCTCCTAACCTTTTGCTTTTGGTCCCAGCAACGTCTGTTTTCCTCCAGCTTTATCTGAAGAGATTTTCATGTCTCCTGGGTGGAGCAGGGGCCCACGTGTCTCACTCCCTGTCCACTTCCCAGGTCCCAGGGGAGCCAGTCCCTGCCAGCCTTGAGCTTTGGCCCTCAGAGGGTAGCTGATTCCTCTGCCACTGCTGGAGAAAGGAGACTGAGGGCCGTGAGGAGAGTGCAGGCCGGTCGGAGGCTCTGTACCAGTGCCTGGGGGTGATGCTGGGCCCCTCAGGTGATTGGCTGGGAGGGGCAGGAAGGGCCACCTGTCCTGCACCATGGCTTCACTCCTGAGAGCCTTTGCTCTGGTCTCCAGCAGCTGCTGGGCAAAGGCTAAGCTTGTCCTGACATTCAGAAAAGGACAGCTGCTATGAAGCCAGAAAGTGCTCCAGAGCACAGCAGTATATTGCTCATTTTTCAGTCTGGAGATTGAACCCAAGGGCCTTTGCGATAAGCTGCATCTGCAGCCCCTTTGAAAACATTTATTTATTTATTTGTAAAACGATTTAGTTTTATAATAACTACAAACTATTTAGGGTCTTGCTAAGTCCCTAAATTGCCCAAGATGGGCTTGAATATGTGATCCTCCTGCCTCAGCCTCCCTGAGTGCTGGGAGCACAGAAGTGAGCCACCATGCCTGACTACAGGGCCATTCTCACTATTGATCTTAATCCCAGACATGAAGCAAATAGCCAGACGCTGTCCATCGGGCAGCTTGGGGGGAGGCCCTGTCCCTCTGTGCTTCTCCGTTGGCTCGGGTATATGTGCTCGCATGGCGGGAGCAGCAGTGCCAAGCTCCCGGAGGCGTAGAGCTGAGTTTATGTCTCGCTTGTGCTGCGTATCTGCCCCCAGGAGCATGGGCCTCCGGGACAGGCCATGTGGGGACTCCATCCTGAGGCGCAGCTCTGCTGCCTAGGGCCGGGGCTGAGGACAGGCTGGCTGTGCTGAGCACTGCCTGGCTCGTCCTCTCCACCCCGCTCTGTTGGTGAGGCTTGGCAGGTGTTGGAGTCTGACTTACAGCCGGGGCGCAGGTGTCAGTGGACACTCTGGCAGTGACGGCCTGCGCTGTGCCCTCCTGTGTGATAGGGTTCAGTGGCACACTGAGGGGATGGGGGGCCAGGCTGTAACCCTTTGCACATTCACCTGCCCAGCCGGTGCTTGCAGGCTCCCCAACCTTGTCCCTGAGGGGCCCCCTCCTTCTCGAGGGGAACGTGGGGGACTGGTTCCCTGCTTACCTTGTCATCAGTTCTGGTTTGTTATTCAGAGAGGGCCTGGCATCCTGCGGCAGGAGCCCATCTGATTCGGGCACATGACAGTGACGCTGTCTCCAGGGCCACCTGCAGACTTCACTTGGGGCTGTGCATGGTTTGCCCTAGCATGACCCAAGAGTTGAGACTTACGGGAATTTAAACAGTGTCTTGCACTGAGCCCTGCAGTGCTGCCTCTGTTTGTGAACTTGATTCTTTCCATGATTTTGGTCACAAACCAAAGTGGACAAGAACTGAAATCAATTTCAGCAGTTAGGTCCGATGCTGACCTTATGGGCAAGTTTGATTTGGCTCTGACCCACTTGAGTTCTCCCCCAGAATTGTGGGGAGAACTGAGGTACCAGAGAAACTCTTGAAATCTGCAATTAGCAATGTGTCACCAACTTGACTATAAATACACAGCGATAAGCTTCTATATGACCTTCTCAAAGTGCCTTTTCTTCTCAGGCTAGGTTTTCTTGACGACATGTGAGGTTGGGCTCTAGAGTCCTTATTGTGGCCTAGAGTCCTGGTAGCGGTCCACGTTATGATCACACAGAATGCACTGTTTTTAGTAGCTCAGCAGCTTCTGCTCGCTCCAATACATAGGTCCTTTTGACACTGAAGTTGCCAACGGTGTTAGCCTCTCCGCCTCAGGGCCCCTTCTCTCACCTCTGGCACTCACTGCCTTGGTTCCTGGACTCCCTCCAGCCCCCATGAGAGCCAGGGTCTGGCCCTCTGTCCTGGTCTTGCGCTGCGCTCCCTCCCGGACTAGCTTCTCTCCAGGCTTCCCTTCCCGAATGGGGAGCTCTGTGTTTGTGATCCTACTGCAGAGTTTTTCAGACAGAATGATCTTCTCTGCTTTCTTTCTGCAAGATGGCCCCGCTCTGAGAATACTCAAGTTCTGATCCTCAAGAATACTCAGGTTGGCAATTAAACTCAGTCTCCAATCACAGAAGTTCTTTCATCCTAGAAACACAGGGTATAGTGTGTTAACTCCACAAGCTTAGTGGAGTGAACATAATTACTGCTTCAGGACACACTGCTTGTCTGCTCACCTGTCTCACCAGCTGTCTATCCATCTGCTCAGAAATTCACCATCAATTGTTAGCTTAATGTTGCCAAATAGCTCATGAAAGGAGCGATCCATATTGATCTAGCCTGTGGATTTTCTAGGCTATGTTTACTTTTAAAATGTTTACTTTAAATAAAATCAATTTTAATTTTTTTCTTGTTCTTTTCAAATGTTTAAAAAATTAGTGTTGGCATTTTGGCAAGCAGTGATGGAATTTGCCCTGCCGGAAGGGAAGGCAGATGGGGGGACACTGTAGCGAGGAGGTGGGGCCTGCAGGTCTGAGTCCAGAGGCTGCTGGTTTAGTCTTCCTCTACCTGCAAATCCAGGCTCACCCGAGGCCTCAGCCCTGTCACCAGGAAGTCGGGGGTAGAACAGAGAGCATGGGCGACAGGTCTAGAAGAAGCATGGCTCTGTGTGTCAGCCCTTGAGGCTTTGAGGCAAAGAGGAGGTTGTGTCAGCCACGAATCTGCATTTGGAAGATGCGGCCTCTGCCCAGGGCCTTGCTAAGCTCTGGCTAATATCCCTGCCTGGCCCTGCTGGCTGGAAGGGCTCCTGGGCATGTGCTGCAGGCCTTGCTCTTGTTGTCTGGCTTGTGCAGGCTGGAAAGCCTTCTCTACCACCTCAAGAAATTGATTCATTTCCACTTCACTCTATAATGGGGAGGGGTGTGCAAAGCCTCAGGAGAAGCTTCTAATCCACAAGTTAGCAAATAATAATTTACAAAGTTTTAGTCTGAGGGAAACCACATTTACTGTACAAGCAATGTCTCTGTGAGTGCCTGCTGGGCAGTATGCTGCACATGAGGTCGATCTGAGGCTCAATCCCCTCTCGCTGGAGAGGCATCTGCTAGGTGCTCAGCTCTGCACTGGGCGAGCGCCGGGCTCTTGGGCCTGGGGCCATGTGGAGCCCCCTGGCTGACCATATAGCACGTGTTGGACGTGGCAGTGCTGCGTGGGAGATCTGTGGCACCGTGAGAAGGCCCAGCTGGACCTGACCTTGCTAGGAGGTCGGCAGGCTTCCATGAGGAAGTACAGGTGAGCCGAGGACAAACAGCTTTGCCTTTCCCAGATGCCAGAGCCCTGCATCGGATCTTACATGTGACTGTGGTTGCCAAAACAATCAGAGAATAATGGTGGAAACAAAACAAATGAAATCAGGATATGCTGGACTCCTCGCTGTGAGCTGCTGGAGTTCGAGGGCTTCTGCCATCTCATTTAATTACTACTCATTAGCCTCTGAGCTAATTCGCTATTCTAGCAACTCTGGGCCTGAGTGATGTTGTTAATTACAAGTGAATTTAATCACCTACCTCCTGAAAAATAATCTGTGGCAACGGCTTATGTGCATGTGAACCCATTGAACTCATTTGCCAGCTTATGTTTGTGGAAGAAGAGATTAGAATGTTGGCTTTGCAGAGATTTCTGTAGCTTAAAGCCAAACAGATGTGGTCCAGGGAGATTTGTATAATGTTAATGCTAGAAAAGAGGTAAGTTCTTTTAAAATAGTAATGGACGCACCTCTCGTAAGAAGTCACAAGCATAGAGCACCATCTCTAGCAGCTCTTGTCCAACAGCACAGGGAGGTTCCAAGGGATCTCGGGCTGGCTTCTGGTGTCTGGACTTTTGCCATGGGTGGTGTGGCCCAGCTGGGCTGCCCAGGAGTCCAGTAGAGATGAAAGTGGGCTGCCGATGGGATTATGGGAACACACACCACTTTATCTCCGAGAGATAAATTTAGAGTCTCTCGGAGGTGCGCTTCTCGGAGGTGTTTTTTAGCTGAAAGCTGCGTTTCATAATGATTCTGAATAATTCAGGAGTGCAGGATCCTAATGAATAGAAGCATCTAGCCCCAGGATGTGGCTGTGCTTCTGAGGGTGTTGAAAATCCCCCCTTTCCTGCAGGAAATCTTTCTTTATAAAGAATCTGTTCTTCACACATTGACTCCTCGGCTGGAGTTTAGCTAAAGTGAGCCAAATGTCTGAACGGTCACTGACACAAACAGAGCGAAGAAGTGGTGACAAAACGGCTCTAGTCTAGTTCCTTAGGACGCTGTTAGTGTTTACAGCTGTAAGCTGCTCTCCAGCTGCTTGATTTCCTTGCTTCTGGCTCCGGGACGCTCCCTCCGAAGCCGAAGCAGCTCACAGGTCAGCAGCGGGGGGCAAGGGTTGGAGGACGACCTACGCGTGGAAAAGCAGCTTGGGGCCTCACCATGACTGCTGGTCCAGTCTTTTCTTGGGAGAAGCCATTAAGGGGTGCATGTGGGCTGCTGGTGCTGCTCAGAGCACTGGCCAGAGAGCAAGGGCGGGGGGTGGAGGAAGTGGGAGGAGAGGCTGACCAGGGCAGAGCAGCAGGCGCTGGCTCAGTAGTGGGGGCAGAAGTCTTGGTGGCCACTCGGGAGACACGAACAGGTCCTCCTGAGGCTGCGTGTTATAGGATAGGCTCCTTCCCTGTTTTCCACACAGGCCCAGGGGGAGCCTGAGTTGGCTGCGGGAAGGTGTGCGTGGGAGCGTTGTGCGTGGGGGCGTGTGCATCGGGAGCGTGACCTGGGGGAAGGGCAGTGAGATGAGATGTGGCTCCTGAAAGCCGCAAGGAAAGCGCATGACAGGGCAGGAAAACTTCCTGCTGCGCTTCTCTTACTAAGGAAGGGTAGGGAGATCCAGGAGCTGAAAACCACGCCCAGCACGAGAGTACACGCACCTGGTAGCAGGCTCTGGACAAACTGCCTTTCATCCTTGCTTCTCACTTTTCATAAAACAAAGCCCTGTTACTAAGTATTGTCCAGCTACTGCTGAGATTTCAAGCACTGTGGCCAACTGAGATACTTACCAAGGCAGAGTAATTAGGAGCAACCCCTCAGAGTTTAAAAGATAAGTATAGATTCATAAAACTGTTGTACAACACTGTTCAGATGGATATATGAATAAAGTAAGAAATACGAATCTTGCAGTCATTATCTTGAAAGTGGGACCTTCTGGAAGAAGAGCCTCTGACTTGTCTCAGAGCTATTTCGGGCCTGAGCCTCTGTGGCTGTGCCTGCAGTGATTTCGGGCAGGCTGTCTGTCCCAGGCCCACCAATACAGAGAGGGGTGTGGGCTGTTTTCTCTCCAGAGAGGCGCCTGGCCCCTCCTGACTGGGTTTGCTTGTCAGCAGGGCAGTGTTGTGTGTCCCAAGGTAGCTCAGCCCATTCGAGCGCCTATTTCAGAGGCTGTTCTCAAGGACGGGACGTTCTCAGATGGCTTCCTGTGGTACTGCAGGAGCGAACATTGCAGCCTGCGTCTCTCCTCTGAGCCCCTTCCTCAGCTGGCCGCTCCAGCTATAGCTGCCCCTGGCCTGCCCTGGGACTCAGCTGAACTGGACACACTGTGGGTCCTTTTGTCGGGAGGAAGCATCACCTCTGGGGCCCAGGAGAAGGACCACTTGGCTACAGACAGATCCAGTCTCAGGGGAATTCTGCTTCTTCTCCAAAGCGTGTGCTAAGGGGTGCGTTTCTCATGTACATCGAACTTAGGCCCCTTGGTGGTTCGGATTCTGAGACGGTGCATGCACACGCCCAGCGAGGGCTTGGACTGGCCTGTGGCTGCTGTGGCTGGGCCTTGGGGGCGTGCCTTGGTGGGGGCGTGGGACCCCGGGTGCTAGCAAGTGCAGTGCCCTGCTCTTCTATTACGAGTTCTGTGCTGCCTCAGCCATCAGCGGAGGGGAGGGAGGACTATGAGCTGAGACGTGACCTAAATAACCCTGCCCCATCCATCCGTGCATTCCTGAGGACCGGCCCCGCAGTGACTCGGCCCCAGCCGCCTTCCTGTTTGTTGTGCCATGGGAACACCCAAGCTGCCCAGCTGCATGCCTGAAATGTGCGGTCTGAGTCACTGACCGACACTGTTTTCCCAGCTTCAGGTGAGCTTCACTTTTTAAAGCAAAACAATCAAGAGCAGGGAGGTGAGATGCTTCAGAGCCACTCGCGACCTTGGCTGCAGGTCATGGGACAGGGCCTTCTCCTGAGTGCTCAGGGCGGCCCAGATGCTCTAGTGCTGCCTGACCGTAACCCCCTCCCCCCGCCATGCACCTAGAGGCAGGAAGCTGAGGCCCGAGGCCCGAGGCTGCTCTGAAAGAGGCCAGAATGAGAACTCTGTGTGCAGCAGTGTGGCCCACAGGGGCTTTGTCCTCAGGCCTGCCCCAGACAGTGGCACGCAAGTCCCAGCAGGCTCCCAGGGGCCCTCCCTGCATCTGAGAGCAGAGTGGGAAAGCGGTCACTTCCTGCTGGGTTGCCTCCAGCGTCCAGCAGAGGCAGGAGCCCCAGGAAAGACCTGTTGGGTGTGCTCCCTTGCGTGGGGCCCTGTTGTCAGGCAGTTCGCTGCCCCTCGCCTGGTGCGTCTGTGCAGTAAACACAGGCCGCAGTTCTCCAATCACGTTTCCTTCTGGCTCTGTGCCTACCTGGATTTGGTCCTCAGTGATCCCTGAAGAATACGAACATGGATGAGCAATATAATAAGTGTAAACGCCACAAAGGTAGACACTCTAGTTCCACACTGGGAAAAATGTTCCTTGCTACTACATCCGAGGCAGGCAGCCGCACGCAGTCAGTCCTGTGCACCCCTGCTTGGTGATAACCTCGACCTTGAAAGCCCCTGGGGCTGCCTGCTGCCGCAGGAAGGCTGCGTTTTTCTAGCAGCTTTGGTGTTAATCTGTCCAGGTTTGTTTCTCCTACTAAATGCAGCTCTGTTTGGGGGAACTGTGCCCCAGCAGGCACTGAGCTTGAGCGAAGAACGTGAGGGGCCCGGAGCATGGCGGGGAGCGGGAGCATATGGGGGGACCCGCCTGGCCCTGATGCCCCCAGGGCTGCTCTGGCCGGGTCTGGTGTCCGCTGCCCCTGGGGAAGGAGGGGCCTGGCGCCACAGTCTGTCCTCTGCCCTTTGCTAGCCTGATCCTTGTCCTCCATCTGTGCAGAGCGCAGGCAGGCTCTGTAGCGCTGACCGGACTGGACTGGGCGGCAGTTGCTTTTTGGTCAGCAGGCACAGAGAGCCCATGTCTCCGTTGTCTTTCTCCTGGTGTCACTGCTGGCTGGCACTCAATGGGCAACTTCTCAGGACCACACCTGGGGCAGCCAGGCCTCTGCCTCTGGTGTGGGCGCACTCTGGCCACTTCCCTGGGGTCCTCCACGAGCAAGAGTGTGCGCTCAAGTGTGTGCGCATCAGTTATGGTGCCTGGTGGCCCTGCGCCGCAGGTGAGCACTCTGGCACTCACCTTTAATTCCCACGGTCACAGTAGAGCACGTGGACATGCTCCCATGGTGTTTGTGAGTGGACTGAGGTGGATGCAAACCTGTAAAACATCAAAGGTTGGACCAGGGCAGTGAGCCTTGAGGCCCCATGGCCACTAGAGGCCATGGGGCCTCAAGGCTCACTGCCCTGGTCCAACCTTTGATGTTTTCTTTTATAGCTTTTATCTTTTTTCAGTATGGTTCAGATATTGTCAGTGATCCGTGTGGCCGAACTTAAAGAGGGTTTTGAAAAACACACTCTGTCACAGCATCCGAGTAGTGTGGTCTTTGCGTGCTTCCCATCCTCAGTGACGTCACCTCCATCACAGTGACAACATGGTCCCTGTCCTGGAGCACCATAGATGGCCATGCTTCAAGACACTGCTCCCTTGCCTAGGATTCAAGCAGGCCCCAAACTGGGAAACCTTTCCTCTTTGGTCACAGCTGTGGCTTTAGCACAACCCTTTCATTCAGGTCATCATCTAATTTTTATCTAATAACTTGGACAATGACCAAGAAATGTTGGGAGCCCACTGGGAAGAAATGGGATGTTTTGGCAACTGTCAGAATATTCCCATAAAACCAGAGTGGAGCCACAGCTAGTGACAGTGTTGAGATTGATGCCCTTCTGAAGGCATCTTAGTAAATGGTGTACTTATTTTAACAATAAATAATAATAGCTAGTAGTTATAAAATGTTCCCACTTTCCAAGCACGGTGTGGTAAATAAATCATTTGGTTTTAGTAGCAACGGCATGACGGTCCCTTTAGTGCTTGTCTCATGTCTGAGAACACTGAGGGCCTCGCAAGGGCAGCTGGCCAAGCAGGATGGGCTGGCCTGAGGCTCCATGTGGCTGGACCTGCCGGCCTCGTGCACAGCGTGACAGGAGCTGCCCAGCTCTCCCCGACCGCATCGCGGACAAGGAGGGAAGCACACTGAGAAGGGAGGAGCTGCGCTTGGTCCTGATGGCTGAGCCATGGGTGGACAAATGTCCCGGTGTGGCGGGGTCAGTGTCCATGTTCAGATGCCAGAGGAGAGTAGGCTGTGACACTCGGAATCATGGCAGAGGGGCCAAGAGTTGTCTGGCGTAGATGGTGGTTTGCACAGAAAGGGAGGGGGCTGTTGTGCATGAGGTGCTGTGGGCTCCAGATTTATGTGTCAGAGTCTCCTCCCTCAGTGCTGCAGATTGTATATTTGAAGGAGGTGGAGGGGAGGTAATGGAATTAAAACGAGGTCCCTAGGGTGGCCTTGTGCATTATATCTAGTGTCCTTATAAGGGGGAGGGGGAGTTGCAGCATATAAAAGAAATCAGAAATGGAAACACCAGAGGTAGGATTCACAAGAGGACATTTGTCAGCTAGGGAGAGACTTCAGGAGAGCCCTGACCTGTAGACACCTGATAAGGATTTCTAGCCTTAATTCTGAGAACAGGAAGTTCTGTGTGAACATCTGGCCCCTGTCATGGCCCTCTGGTGGCCCCAGACAAAAAGCCTGGAGGCTCAAATTTGCGTGTCCTCATAGGAAACCCAATGAGGAAGCAGATAGGAGTCCAGTTTGCCTGATTGTTGGCTAGAAATTGTGGTGTAATTACGGTGTTCTGTTATGTGAAGTGGGGTGACTCTGGTCATGCGGCCACTCCTAGTGTGGTCTGGAAGGGCCCTGGGGGGATGACAGGACCTCTACTTGCCTGCCCTAGGTCACCCCTGCTCCTAGTGGAGCACTAGCTCCATGTCCCTGTCCTACTCCCTCTGATCTCACAGATGCTGGCTAGCATGGTGGTTGGGCCCTTGACAATTGTCCCAGTAGGCCTCGTGTAAGATAGGGTGGCAGAGGTGGTACCAAAGATGAGGTGTTAGGTTAATGGAGAAGCTAGAAAATTGGGATTTTTCTGGGGTGGGCCAGAGTCCTTGGAGTCCTAGGTACTCGGTGGTGCCTGATCTGTTCTTTGATCTGACAAAGACAGTGTTATGTGGGGTTGGCTGTAAAGGGGACAGAGGGTGGCTCTGTCTATGGGCAGGGTGTGTCCTGGGGGAGTTGCATGGCCAAGGTTGGCCGACAGTAGCCCTTGTGCCAGCGAAGGGGCTGGGAAGGGAGAGGGTGCTGCCTAGTCACCAGGTCGCTGCTGAAGGCTGGCAGCGTACACCAGCCGCTGCCTCTGTTCACGTCAGAGGTGTAAGGCTGATGTACGTGGAACACTCAGTCCTCTGGTGGGATAGCCGCAGGTGAGGCTGCAGAAGACAGACTACTTCCCCTGACACAGAGACAGTTGTTGGGGACATGATCTGGACCACAGAGTGACACCAGAATTGGGAAGGAAGCCAGAGCGTCCATCCCTGGGATGTAGGAGACATCCCCATCCACCAGGGAGGCCCACCCTCGCCTGGCATGGCTCCAGCCTCAGCTTGGCTTGGGCTTCAGAGTGACCCCCGGTGCTGGTGCTAAAGCAGGCACAGGTTTCCTTGCTGCGTTGAATTCTGAGCATTGGGATTTTTATATTTTGCCTTTGATTTAAATAGCTTGACCACCTACAGTGTCATGTGGAACACAATCTGAGAGTCCTGGAGGCCCTTACTCTAAAACAGCAGAGCAGCACGTGGCCTTCCACTGCTGCGAGTCGAGTGGGCCTCAGGACAGCTCTCTCAGCGCCATCAGGTGGGTGGGAAGCAGTCTCATGAGGCAGCCAGAAGGAAAGCTACTATGGTGGTGTCATGGATACCTCCCTTCGGACCTTGCTAAAATCTGAAAGCTGAAG
Source organism: Ctenomys sociabilis (assembly GCA_004027165.1). Lineage (NCBI taxonomy): Eukaryota > Metazoa > Chordata > Mammalia > Rodentia > Ctenomyidae > Ctenomys > Ctenomys sociabilis. The sequence continues at coordinate 37,642 of PVKA01011261.1, forward strand.
CTGAGAGAGGGAAAGCAGGAATGGGTCACGGGGACCGGCCTCGCTCGGTGCCACACCACAAGTTCATCTTTGCAGGGCTGTGGGCCACCGGCACCCATTCATTTCCTGCTGGTGCCCACATCCTGGCTATTTAAATGAATAAATACGGTAGCTGGAAGTGAGGAGAAGTTGTCAGGGGGTCTGTGTGACACTGGGGCCCTCTCTGAGGATGGCATAGGCACTTCTGCTAAAGCAGGACACAGGCCAGGCCTGGCCAGACGAAGACACGGTATTAGCACGCAAGCATTTTCCACAGAGGAGCAGGCAGCTCAGGTCAGGAGGGCCCCGGGAAACACACTGCCTAAGAGTCTGCCATTCCCTCATTTGTGTCTAGGGAGGCGAGGCCTTTCCCCTGATGGGCTCTGGATGAGAACATAAAGGACCCCATGTCCTGCCAAGGCGATTGGGCTCAGTGGCTAACCTTTAGATCTGTTTTTTTTATTCCCTTTTTTTTCCCAGGAAGTGGAGGGAGACAGAAAGAAAGAGCTAAAGGTCCTGTTGGCTGCCCAGCCGTCCCTAGAAATGGCCCCCTGGAGTGAGTGCAAAGGTCCGGGGACAACGTGGTTTGTGGCAAGCCGCGCCTCAGGAGGAGGGAGTCACGTGTGCTGAGATGCCCCACCCTGGAGCCTCGAGTGCAGCCCAAAGCGCTCATGCAGTTTCAGTAAAACACATTTACAGGACGCGATTTGCGGTCCCCACTTCTCTGCGCCCCAGATTAGGAAAGCAGATGGTCAGGTGCGAGGTGTGTGTGTGGGGGCAGCAGTTGGGGTTTCGCTAAGCAAGGTCCTTCCCACCTGAAGATGCGTGTTCGCTGTGCGCCTCTAGCCCAGAGGCTTATGAAAACCGGCCCACCCTACCCGACTTTTTTTTGATGACTCTGAAAGCTCTCGGCGTTTATTTGAAGTTACCTTTGCATTCTTAGGATAACCGGGGCACAAGCCCAGGACCGACCTAGTGGTTTCAGGGACTTCAGAGCTGCTTCCACCCTGGAAACCGGAACAGCAGCGCCACCTGCTGGGAAAATGAGAATTCTTTTTAGCCGCAGCCCTGCGCACCAGAACAGAGGAACTCCCTGCTTCTTGCTTTTCATTAGAGTCACGTTTACTCAAAGGTGGCATGCTCTGTGCTCTCCTTTGGTGACGACTTTCCACTCCGCCAAGTCTGGTAGCTCTGGAGCAGGGGGAAAGGAGCATCCGCCGCCGTGAAGTCAAAGCTGAAGGTCACCGCGTCCTAGAAGTACAGGCTGTGGGTTGTTCCCACAGTCAGCCCTGCTCCTGCTGCAGTTCGTTGTTCTGCCCGGCTGAATGGCTGTACAATGCACCTGTCTGGGAGGGGCCCCGACGCCAGCCCCAGTCCCTCCGGCTCCTCACCTTCCCCTGCCCCTGGCCTGCACAGCAATCTCTCGCCAGGGCTGTGCCTGTGTGCCAAGTCCGCTTCCTTCCCCTCTGCCACCCAGCCTCAGCTGCCTCCTGCCCTCCCCTTGCAAGTGGGGAGGAAGAGGGAGGGGAGGAGGTGGAAGCGCTAAGATGAGCCCTGCCTGCGCCTGGGTCCCCATGGTGAACGGCATCGCTGGGCCTTGTGGACGGACGTGGATTACAAAAGATTAAAGTGCAGGAAGGATCCTGGGAAACGGGGGTTGGGGTATGTGTGTGGCTCCTGTGCCCTCCCAGGACAGCCTCTAGAGGTGGAGACCCTGGACCCTGCCCCAGCAGCCCTGAGCGCAGCCCTGAGCAGTGGGCCTCAGGGTGACGGGTGAACACCAAGGGGTGCTTGATGACCCTGTAGTGGCACAGGGAGCTGACCCAGCAGCATGGCTCTGGCCACACAGCTGGTTCACTATTTATAAGTCCCCTTCTCAGTGCCATCTGCCTCAACCCATTGCGTCTGTCCTGCCTGTGGCTGGTGAAGCCTCCATCGCCTCCGTCACTAACTTGTCAGGTGGTACGGCTGACTCTGTACCAGACTTGTCATTTCTCATTTAAATAGATTTGTCCTTGCTCTAGTGACTGGGGAAAGCACCTGCAGGTGACACTCTAAGTACCACTTTGGGACACCATCTCTGGGGTGGGAGATAATGCAGTTCAAGCAGGTGTTGGGGACAGCGGCACCTTTTCCTTCTCCACAGGCCTGGGGTCTCCTGAATGTCACGCTGAGGCCTGGCCACGAGAGGAGGGGGGCATGTTTCCACCCTCTCCTCTGTATTCCCAGGCCCTCCCTCCTGTGGCAGCCGACTCAGGCCTTCACAGGTCATCCTCCACCTCTGCTGGTATGACAGTACCACTCCTGTGGGCTCCAGACCACCTCACCAGCTGTGTATGAACAACTAGGGCTGCAGGGGTCAGCACAGGTTAGGGGAGTTAGGGGAGGCTCTGCGGCCGAGGAAGCACCACCTGCCCCATCAGGTGTGGTCCTGGCTCTTCTCCATGGTGATTCTGGGGACAGTACTGGCCCCAACCCAGAAGGCCCTGAGCTGCATCCCCAGGCCTCTGTCTATCTTTTGAGACAGGGTCTCGCTAAGTTACCCACAGTGGTTGGCCTCTGACTGATCCTCCTGTCTCAGCCTCTCAAGTGGCTGTGATAACAGGCACATACTACTATGCCCAGGTCATATGGCAATGATTTAAAGTTCTTCCAGAAAATTACATTTTGGGCTTTTTGATTCACACACCCAAGTTCTCTGAAAACCTGAACATGAGCTCTCTTGCCCTGGTTGCTGAAGTTCTGTTCTCATAGTGATCTGTTCCGGAAGAGCTCGAGGCTGGGCGGGCTGGGGATGAGGGGGCAGATGCATGACACTCCGGGCGAGTGGGCTTGGGGACTACACAGCAGACTTTTCTGGGCACAGGTATTTATAAAGCTGGTCTATAATAAGGAGCAGCGTGATGGCAGCTGACATTTAGGACGTGCTTCCGGCAAGTACATGTGGTAGCTGGGGTGGATGTCGCCAAGGCAGGGTGGAGCTGTGGCCTGCACCCGCTCAGGGACGAGCATGGACACCACCGGGTCCCCTGGCATGTGTGTCACACAGTTTTCCTCCAACTCTGCGTGGCTTGATCCTCTTCTTCAGGGTGCTGGTAATGAGTGAGCCCTGTTAGATGCTGGATTAAAAGCATAAAGGATGGAAGATGGTGCAGCTATTGCTCAGGGTCACCAGGCACTGTGGTTGGCATGGGGGTGGGTGACAGCTTGTGGTCACAATGGCCTTGTCTTCAGTGTGTGCACAGAAGGGGGCAGACACATGGATGGAGCCCTTGAGAAGTGCAGATTCCACTCTGAATATGAATAAGCAAAAGTCCAAGTAGAGCATGCTGCTAGCCTGTGGGGCTGCGGCCCACATGGGTTGGGAATCACAGGTGAGGGTGTCAGCTGTGGGCAGGGACCCTAGGTGCTGGCCGCATGCTCTGCCAGGTCTGGCATGCCTGGCCCCAGCCCCTGAGGGGAAGCTGAGGTGGCCACAGCCTGTTTCCGCCTCCGAAGTGGCACCTTTCGGTGATGCTGTGTTAGCCTCCCTCATAGAAACAGTTCAGTGGGGACGTCAGAGCTGTGCCCCTTCATGGGGTCCCGCTGATGACCATGTGGGCCCTCTGGGGCCACTGCACTGGACCTGTGCTGCCAGCACTGCCCTCTTAGTGATGCATGCCTGAGGGGCCAACTCAGCCTACTGAAGAATAAAGAATAAAGCAAGTATGTCCTTGGTGAAAGGACATGGCAGGACCAGTGCAGCACTGTCATGGGGCCATGTGCGTGGGAGGTGCGTGATAGATGCCTGGGACTTGGGTGCCTGGTTTCGGATGTCCCCTCTGGCCTGCTAGTCACAGCGAGGGGAGCAGTGGCGCCCACAGTCGGTGTCCCCTGAGTGCAGAGCACTGGTGTGGCACTGCTTGCTTATCCTAATGGTGCTGAGGAATTGGCTTTTGGGAGGCTCAGCCAACCTGTGACTGGAGCAATGTAAGCAGACACTTCTTAACGGGAGGCGGCCCTGCCAGCCTCTGATGCTGGCGTTGGCAGCCTCGGCCCACATGGGGACTGGCTCATCCCACACTTCCTGAGCTGCTGACAGCAGCCTGCATGAAGTGGGGATGGGCCTGGGCTTGGCCACAGAGATTCAGCGGTAGGAATTTGTGTCTGTCCTTGGGAGCAGGGTGGTGTGGGGTCAGGTGTTGGGCTGCCCATTATTATGTGAGAGCATTTTGCAGAGCACTGGGCTGCCGAGCTGGGGCCCACCAGTGGCACTGCATCAGTTGGAGTGCTGTTAGTTACCTTTGTCTCTGTGGCAGAGAGGCATATTAATCTTCAGTCTTGTCTTAGTAGAGCTGTTCGTGGACACACAAAGGACCTCTGCGATGGGAGAAAGGAGGGGTGAGGTGTGTGACTCCCCCTGCAAGCACGTACATCGCTGTATGTGGCTCCTTTTTCTTCATATATTTAGTGCAGGGTCTGCAGGGTCTCACTGCAAGGTCAGACTCATCGATCGTCCTGTTTTTAGGATGAAAACAAGCGCTGGGATTACAGGTACACTCCACTACACCCGGTCTCAGGCTGTTGCAGCGTGCCCTAGGGGCAGGGCTGGCATGGCACCAGGGACGCTCTGGTCACTGTGTCTGCCTGAGCAGGTGCTTTAGTCTGCTGAGCTGTCTGCCTAGCTCTTTTGGGTTCCTCTGTCAGAATGACGGAGAGAGAAGTCTTGGGGTCCTGCGCAGCACGCCCACCTGAACCCTAAAGCATCTGGGCAGAACCATGTTGTGAGGTTTTGCCAGGAGTTCTCTAGGGCCTGCTCACTGGTGTTGAAGCGATGGAGTCAGCATTGCTGTTACGCGGATCAGGGTGACAGTCGTCCATCCGCAGCAGACTGCTGTCCAGCAGGGCTGGGGAGCCCATCGAGGGTGTCTTTGGGTTCCGCCCAGGTCTGTCACACAGATCGCGGCATCAGGAATTGCTTTTAATGCCAGCTGATTTCAGTTCAATTTTGCTACGCTTTCACTATCGCTTATATTTCTGGGCAGTTCTTGGTGTAAAAGTTGAATTTTTGAAGTGGTGAGCAGAAAGCACCAGAGAATTCCAGTAGCAAGGTGTTAGAAGTAGCAAATCTGAGTGCTGAAAACACACAGCAGTTTGTACCTTGTACTCAGCCTGCTGCTGGGGCTCCTTTGCGTCCCGTGGCCTCTGCGCACCGCAGGCTGTGTTCCAGAGCTCAGGGCGCTGGGCCATCCTCAGGCACCTTCTCCCTACCTCCTGCTCACCCAGCCTTCCAAGTGCCTCACCCAGGCAAAATAGCTGTTATGGGGCCACGCATGTTTGCCCTGCTATTTTAATTTCTCAAAAGCCATTTCTGCCTTGTTGGAGCAAAGCTTTTACTCTCTTTAACTGATATGAAGATTCTCAAGCTGCAGACTTTTGTACTGGGGGGCTGAGGTCATACACAGCCCCCAGTCATGGCCTAGCCCAGGGGACCTGGAGTAGCTGAACCGCTGCTCCGATGATCACTTGGTCTGTGGCTTCTGGCAGTGGCTGTGTGTCAGGGGGCTCCGTGGAGGCTGGTGTGCTATCAGGGCTGGGGTAGAGCCACGCTTATTTCTGGGAGCAGCCATGACCTGTGAGGGTCGCTCCATTCCCAGAGTCCCAGGGAGCTGCTTCGAGTGTCTGTGGTGTGTGGAGACAGCCCCTGCGCTTCCTGCACACAGGACCGACACAGGACACGGTGTCCTGCTCGTATCACAAGGACAGAGCCAGGCGTAGGAAAAGCGGTCGAGAAGCAGCCAGCGATGTGTTTTGTGGGTTAGGGAACAAGACTGTCTCCTGAACTGTTTTCATATGTGGAAGGGACCACACTTCCTAGCTAGACTAGAAACGACAAAAATTCCAAAGTACCTTGTGATAGGTTATGAAGCATGCAAGAAATGAGCAAGCTGTAATTTGGACGTCAGCCTCTCTCTGGTTGTGCTCTAAGGAGCTACGGGGGTGTGCTGGCTCACACCCGTGCACAGTGCCGACTGACTGCTCGGTACCTGCAGCAAGGCTCCGTGCTGTGATAGTGTTCTGCAGACAGCAACCAGAGCCATGGAGACTGTGGCAGGCGGTGGCTGCGCAGGGCACTTGTGCCAGCTGTTTCCTGATTTCTAGGCAGTGCCCTTTCATGTAGTTGGTGGGATTTGGCAAGGGACACTTAATGTTTGTGTTTTTAAATATTGATCATTGCTTTTGGGATTCAGATTTCTATAATGACTCCTTGCAGCTTTTAGTGCCTGCAGGGTTGCTTTCTGCCCTGGAGCCTTCCGCTCCCAGCCAAGTCCTCATGTGGCCTTGTGGGCAGGACTCTGAGTCCTCTGTCCCCTCAGCCACAGACCACCTGGGGGCTGCCTGGTGTGCACAGCTCCCTTTGATAGGTGTGGCCCTCCCCTCCTTTCCTGCAGCGCCTGGCTCTGGTGAGTCTGCAAAGCCAGAAACAGCCAGACATTTCTTTCAAGTTGAGTGTTCCATGGTCCGACTGCACATTCATTTAATGAGTGGTCCAAACTGCCCAGATTTATTTTAGTTTGCACGATATGTTTCAATTTGTATGCCACCAAATCAAATCCTCCTGACTCCTCTTCTCCTCTTCTAAGATCTCTGTGGAGAACAGCTTTAAAACACTCTTAAGAATGTCCTGTGTTCCCACCACGTGGGGAGGCTGAAGCAGGAAGGTGATAAATTTGAGCCCCATCTGGACAACCTGGTGACTAAATGCAATCCTGTCTCAAAAAATAAATAAGTGATAAGGGCTCTGGATGTAGGTTGGTGCAAAGGCTCTGTACATAAAAAGAAAGTCTCAGAAGATATATTCAGTGCACGTGAGCAGTTTCCCCCCAACATCCTGGAGAGATGGCCCAGGAGGAGACGTCCACGGAGGTGTGGGCGGGAGGGCTGGTGGTGTTCTTGCCAGAGTGGAAGGGGAGGCTGCTCGACAGCCAGAGGAAGCCTGGCAGGAGAAGACGCAGAAAGCGCGGCCCTGCCAGGCAGTGGCTGGGAGGAGCCCCTTAGGGTCCTGGTGTCCTGTGTGTGGGACCACAGCATGTGATCCTGTGAGCCAGGGGACAGAAAAGTCACCCCAGTCCTCCTGCTCTGGGAAAATAAGAAAAAAGCCCAAACATTACCAGAAAGCTCAGTGTGAGCACCTCCGCGCTGCACTTGTTGCTTCTGTTGTGATTTAAGTTTCTTGCCTGAGGTTTCGGGTTGGTTGTGGTTTTTCCAGCCCATACTGGGCAGCAGCTCTGGTTGTTGCCGATGGATCCGCGCCTCGTGCCCTGGTACAAACTGTTTCCCGCAGTTGGCCATTGTTTGCCAGAGAGACTGGCTTCTGTGTACCAGACTGGCATTGCCTGGCTCTGAGCATGGGAGCCACGGCTCGGGGCTGGCGAGATGGCCCTTGAGCAGGGGCAGTGAGCTCCGAAACCTGCTCAAGGGCCCGGGAGGTGACAGCCCTGGGCGTCACACCGCGCACTCCTCTGGGCTCCCTGGTCTCTTTGGTTGGGAAGATGATTTACTTTCAAGTGCTTGGTGATAATTTCACAGCCAGGTGAGGGAGAACTGCCAAGCGGTGCTCTGGAGGTGAGGGCGGGCTGACCTCGCTACCCACGCTGTGCGCTGAGGGGCGGGCAGGCCTAGCCGGGAACAGAGCTGCAAGGACAGACCCACCGACGCTGCGCTTCACAGGGCGCGCCGCCTTGACGCACAGCGAATTACCTACGGCACTGAGCTGTGTCCGCGCTTTCCGAACCATCTTTTTTTCAGATTTCAAGTTATTTTTACTTAGTTATTTATTTTTACTTGTTAAGATTTTATAAGCACTTGGTGTTTGCAGCTCATCTGGGGGGTGGGGACGTGCATCCAGCACAGCTTGCTTCTTTCTCCATAATCCCCTCCTCTCCTCCGCCCTCCCCTCCCCTATTTCCACTCTTAATGGTTTTATTAACCTTCGCTCCTGTAACGGGGTACAGCGTCTGCATTCACTGGGCTGTTGGGTTCCCACAGCCAGCACGCCTTTATCCTGCTTTTCCCCTCCTCCTCCTCGCCTTTGTGCCCTTGGGCCCCTTCCCGGCCTCAGGAGCCCTCCCCTGTCCCCTTCTGTCCATCCTTCATCATTCCCTGCGTGCTTTGCTGCACTCCAACGAGAGACACCGCACGGTGTCCAAGCCTGAGTGTCTGGTTCACCTCGTGCAGCACCGTATTTTCCAGGCGCTTCCATTTTCCTGCAAAAGTCTCCAGTGTCGTTCTGGGCAGCTGAGCGGTACTGCATTGTGGAGCGACAGCACGCTTGCTTCGTCCGGTCATCTGTGCTGGGTAGGCTGGCTGCTTCCCAGATTTGCAAACTGTGCTGCTATAAACCTCAGAATGCGGTATCGCTGGAGTATGACTGTGGAAGCTCTTTGGGGAAGATGCCTCGCCTGGGGACAGTGGGATCACGTGGAGCTGGATCACGTGGGGCTGGGTCACGAGGGGTTTCTAATTCCAGTTCCTTCAGAAATCTCCATACGATTTCCATGATGGTTGCACTGCTTTGCATCCCACCAACCTTAGAAGAGGATCCTTTTTTCTACAGCTGCCGCAGCATTTGTTATTGTTTGATTTCTTAATGACTGTCATTTTCTCTAGAGTAAGACAGAATCTTAGGGTTGCTTAAATTTGCATCTCTCTAATGGATAGAGATTCTTTCGCACATGTGGTGGCTGTTTGCATTTCTTTCTCTGTGAACTGTCTGGTCACTTTAGTGACCAGTCTGGCCTGTTTCCCGACTAGATCTTTAATTTGAAGATGTGTGTATGCCAGAAATGAACGCCGAGGAGGAAGGTATGAAAATGTCCGGGTCATCCTGCAGCACTGTGCTCCTGAAGTCACAAGCGGATTTGTAGGGGGGAGGTGATGTCAAGATATATTCTCACCATTTTTATAGTAAGGAACACTGACCAGGTTGAAATTCATGGAGACAAGGTGTGATCAAAATGTATGGCAAATGATTAAAATATCTAAAAAAATTTATTGTAGCACAAAGCAGATTCATTTTGAGCCCCCATTTCATCAGCTTCTGCAGCAGCTGGGGCATCCTCACTCCTGGTGCCTTCAGTTGTGCTGTCCTGACTGCTTCAGGGTCTTGAATTGATTCACAGCGTTCCCTTGTAGGAACTTTTGGGAAGAGCCAGAAGGCCCTGGGACCCAGAGCTGGTGCTGGGGGCGCGTGGCGCTTCTGCGCACCTGCTTGTGTGCTTGTCTGCGGGATGGTGCTCAGCAGCTAGTTGCTGCTCTTTTGATCTCATCCTGTGGCAGTGCTCAGGAGAGAGGACTCCAGAGCTGCTGCAGAAAGCGGTAGAACGATGGGCTGGGCGTGTGCAAAGCCAGGGCAAGACTGAAGGCAGTGTCTTTACTTTGATAAGTGTTTAAAATTCAAAAATCGCCATTCATTTCTGTCATGCTTGTGCATAACTTTTGTCCCCACTGATGTGTTCCTCCTGGTCCCAGGTCCCCTCTCTAGGTCCTGTCAGGCTGTGCCCTGCCAGCAGTGCTTTTCCTCTGTCTCCTGGGTGATCATCATGGGAGCAAGGAGTAGGTGGCTGTGGGGCTCTGGAGGGGGCTCCTGGGTTGCCTGGAAAGGCGACATCGCACAGCGAGGTGGCCAGGGTGGGCCCTCGGCTGCAGCTCCCTTACCACTAATGGCTCGGTTGTCACGGCTGAGGCTGCCACTGCCAAGTGAGGCAGGGATTTTGAGGTATTACGCATCCAAGGCACCAGGAAGGAGGCATTGTTCCCAAATGGAAGCCCTCTTGCCAGGTGATTCTCCTCTCTGCGTCACCCTCTCCTTGCCCCTTCAATTTTGGGTCACTCTTGCAGTGGGCCAGATGGGAACAGTGGGTCCAGGAGCAATAGGAACACAAGGGGGTGCAGTGCCATGTCCACTTGTCTGGAAGCCACTCAGCAGGCGAGGCAGGGCCATGTTGTCCTGGGTGCTCAGCCTCATGCACCCTGCCATCTCTGAGCTGGGCGGCCCTTCTTGTCCTGGGCACAGTCATGCTTGTCTGAGTGAGCCAGAGCTGCAGGGGGCTGTGAGGTCTCAGGCATGGAGTGGAGGGAGACAGGTTCACACTGTGGAGTGAAGGGGACCTCTGGCCATCCCAGACTCCACAGTGAGCTCAGGCCCAGGAGAAGAAGACTCTGGGGTGAAAGTTGGAGATGAGAGTTGGCACACAGGCTCTGTCCCCTCCCTCAGCAGCACAAAGGTCACGGAGCCACATCCATGGGGACCCTAGAGCCACATCAGTGTGGGAGGGCAGAGCACCAGGTCACAGAAGCCACATAACTTTTCTGCTGTCCGTTTTGCCTATCTGCAGGGACAAGGAGACCTGCTGAAGAGTGCCAAGCACGAGGCCCTGGAGAACATGAAGCAGGTCCAGCTGGCCTGCCTGTCATGCGGGCTGAGCAGGGCGGCCAGTGGCAGTGCCGAGGCCAAGGGCAAGCGCAGCCTGGAGGCCATCGAGGAGAAGGAGGGTGGCGAGGACAACGGGCAGCCCTGACCACCCGCCAGCATCACCCGCTCCGTGCTGTCTTCATGTTTGTGGAGTCCACACAAAGATGCACTCTGGGGGTGTCGGACAGACATTTCCACCATGTCAGTATTTTGATGTAGTTAATTTATCTAAGTTAAAACCTTTAGAAGCAGTGTTTTAAATCCTGAGATGTTTGTACTCACGTGTGTGTGTGTGTGTGTGTGTGTGTGTGTGTGACAGACAGAGAGAGGACTCCATTCTGTGTTGCATTATTCATATTACTCGTTTAGTAAATTATTCTGTCTGTATCATCATTTTGAGACAAACTTGTTAATCTGAAATTCTAATGAGCACTTCCTGTAACCTGGCATTGTGCTGAATTCTACGTCTCTGCTTCCGTTGTTACTTTAAAGATCTTAGTGTAGCTTATCACTGAAGAAAGCCAAATTTGCCAAAGCATAGGTGATTTGATAGATTAAATATAGATTAAAAATTCTTAAGAATCACAGTAGAAATTGTAACAAATAAAAGATTAAACAAACATTCAGAAGTACTGGAAAGATTAACAACAGTCATTTCCTCAGTTAGAAAACTCTTACAAATGTCAAATAAAATAAGTGTTTAGGAAGTTTCCTATAGTCATTTACTAAACATGCAATTTCAGTGGTCATAAATGAATTGGTACCCACTTGCATAGCACTCAGAAGCACACTGAAAGCCGGACTTGGACTGACATGCAGTTACAGAGTTGCAGGGTTTGCAGGAAGGGTTCATTTCTCCCCACTGGGGGCCTAGCACTCATTTCCCACGACAGTCCCAGGCACCCGCAGGGCTTGGCTTGGCTTGGCCGAGAGTCGGTGCAGAGACTGAACTTACCTTTTAGCCGACAGATTCTGGGAGTCAGTTAGCATCTGCACGATGATTCCAGAACTAGCTGGATACAGAACATCTGTAATTTTAACACATACAGAAAAACACATGCAAAAAGAAACAAATGACTAATTAACATCCATACAGAATTACATCTAGATCATTTTTATCCTAATGTCTTCATAAAGTACTTGAGTACAGTGTTCATTACCTCCAACAGAACTGAATGTTCTATGGTTATGAAAGAATGTATTTATTTAAAGCATTGCTTTTATTTTGAAAAGCTTCTTAATTAATTTGATTAACAAATACGCTAATTGGGGGGAATCTAGAGAAGATAACTGTTGAAATTTTGCAAATATCAACATCATCTTCAGCTCCTGCATTGTTTCTGACTCCTTAACACTGTTTTGTTCACGTTGCACATTACAGAGAGTAAAGACAGTGAAAAAAGCACCGCTCTCGTTCTCTTTCATTGTGAGTGAACTGAAAGGGTACATGGTGAAACTGGGTTAGGGTACCAAAAGGCCTCAGAGTCAGCAGGGGGCGCTCAGCTGTCACTCCGTGCTCTGGGAGGCTGGGGCAGGAGGGTTGCGCCCTGGAGTCCAAACTGGGCCGTGGGGTGAGCTAGCAAGACACCGTCTCAAAAAAAGAAAAATAATAACCTTTAGAAAATCATGACGGGCTCTTTCCGGGGCCAGGTGCTATGGCATTACTGTGCGAGTGCAGAGCAGGACTCTGGGCAGAGGTGCCTGAACTCACTAAGTCCTCCCGCAAGGCCCAGAAGGTGGCTCTCTCCCCTCTGGCTGGGTCCCTGCTGGAGAAGGGCTAGCAGGGTGCGGCTTCCCCCTCTCATTCCTGGGGGCCTCAGCTGCGACCCGGCAGGTGGGGACACAACTCCTGCAGCCACTGCGCTGACCTTGCGGGGTCCTTCTGCCCTGAGACTGCCCGGCCTGGAAGGCACCGCACGGGCGGCGTGCGGGCAGACGGGCGCCCACATGCAGCCGCCTGGACGCGCGCAGCGGCCTCCCCTGGGGGCTGCAGCCAGCGCCAGGGCTGGGCGCCCCTGCCTTGAGGCCTGGGGCACGAGGGTAGAGTAGGGCTCCGCTGCTGCTCCCGTCTCCTGGGGGTGGGGAGCAGCGAGGGGCGCTGGCGCTCGTCCCCGCCAGGCAGAGACTGGTGGGAAGTCAGACTTGTGGATGCCACTTGTTTGCTTGGTGATTTTTTAGGGTTAGAATTTTAAGCTAGGCCACTAATCCTTTAATGTTCGAGCACAAAGATATATACCTTTTGCGAAATGAAATATGAAGGATCTATAGAAAATAGAAGTGTATAAAAATCACCTATTAGTATAGAGCTTATTCATATATGTAAATTAGCATTCATTTTTAATAGAGATGACTCCATGTGATACAAACTTTTTAATACGATTTTTAAAACTTTTCATAGCATCTCACCCATAGTGTGTCAGTAAAAACAAATGTACATTGGAGCTCCTTGCTTTTCTGTCCACAAATGATTTTTTTTTTCCCTTTTCCAGTTCCAGAAGAATTAAACTTGGGACCTGCACTTTTCAGGCAGGCACTTGTGTCACTGTCATGTGGGCTGAGCAGGCCCTCTAGAGAAATTTTTTTTTTTCCTTGACTTCAGTTTGAACTCAGACTCTTGTGCTGGCAAGTGGGCGCTTGTGCCACTGAACTATCTCCTCAGCCCAATGATGTGTCTTATTTGGCCACTGAATCCTTTTCTAAAATGTTGAAGCAGTAGGCAACCTCTGAAGATCAGTCAGTTTCACACGCAGTCGGATGGGTTCATGCTATGGCTGTGTGTTTAGTCGAAGGCCTCCCATTGGACCTTGTCTTCTACTTTATCAGTACGTACCTACTGTGGTGAAACCCCTCCCCCCAATTTTGTAAAATTACTCAACTTTTTCTTTTGGATCCATTTTCAGAAGTAGAATTACTGGCTCATGGTTGACATAGGGTTTCAGGGACTTTGAGCTATTTTGCCAAATCTTCTGGAAAACATGTCCAATATAAATTCATACAGGAGTCACAGAAGGGCTCAAATAATCACTAATGGCACATTTAATGCCCACATTTTTAAAAAATGTATTTGGCATAGGGTCTCACTATGCAGCTCAGACTCATAGTGATTCTCCTGTTTCCAGTCACTCCATTGCTGGGATTAGAGGCATGCACCACCGCACCGACTCCACTGCTGGCTCAGCATGCCCAGGGATGGGGCCGCATGGCATGTAGTGCCTGGGGTCGAACCCTGATCCTTGTGCTTGCCTAGGCAGGTGCTTAGTACACTGAGCTATCTCCTCCACCCAAATGCTCACTTTTTCATCTTCCTAAATCTAATTTGCTGCCAAAAAATAAATAAATAAATAAAAATAAAAATCTTTGGGGAGCCGGGGAGATGGCTCAGTGGAATAAGTACTTCCCTGGCAAGTGCAAGGGCCTAAGTTCAATCCCCAGTTCTGCCAAAAATAAATAAATAAATAAAAATAAAAAATAAATCTAATTTGTTAAAAGCATATTGATCCTTATTTTTAATCTCTAGTGAGATTGAACACATATTAATATGTTCATTGACTTCAAAGGAATGCACCAAAATTAACCTTTGTACTCTAAAGGGAAAAGGTACGGGTTTCCCAGTTGTCTGAATGATAAGAGATGGGATCTATGATGTGGAAAAACCCATCATACACAAAACAGCACAGTTTTGTAGAAGGTGTGAAGGGTCTGCACAGGCTTTCTCCAGAGGGGGCTTTCAGGGGCCTGGTCTGTGGGAAGATGCTCAGGTCCCCACCACTAGGGGCGCTCGGCCCACTGAGGTGTTGAGGCCGTCAGCAGATGCCATTGTGTACCAGGAAGGCGGGAAGCACAGCCACCTATTCCACTCTTGGAAGGGAAAGTGCTGCAGCTGGTTTCCTCCCTGGAAAGATTAAACAGAGTTCCCGCACAACCGGCAGTTCTCCTACAACTGTGCTCAAGGGCAACGAAAACCTGTGTCCACACAAACACTTGTGTACAAACGTTCACAGCAATATTATTCATAATCAAATGTAGAAGCACGCAGATGTCCATCAGCTTATGAAAGCATAACAGAAACCTGTGTATCCCTGAGTGGATTTTCCAACAGTAGAAAGAAATGAAGGACCGAGGTGCCACCCTGTGAAAGTTGAGAACATTCTACCAGATGATTTGATTTTTATTCAGTGTTGAAAACAGACCCAGTGTCTGCCAGGGAGTGGGCGGAGGGCAGTGCCCACTGTAATGAGATGGGCCCTCTTCGGGGTGTTGAGGGCGCTCTGCAGTCAGGCACCGAGGGGCTCAGGACTTGCAAATCACGGAGCTGCATCCTGTAAAAGGGGGCACTTATGGTACATCAGTGATATCAGAAAAAGCATTGTTAAAAAGGAAACAGCCATGAGAATTGCCATCACGAACAGCGTACGTGAACTGTGACCTCACTTCCTGCAGTCCACTGCACATGGAGTTGGAGAGTGGAGGGGAAGGAAGCACAGGTGAAGAAGTGCTGCCAGAGCTGACTCATTCTTATCAAAACTGTAAAGCTATGCATTTAAGAGTGTGCAGAAGTCCAGTGACAGGCAGCGTGAGGAAACTACCGCTAGAGGCTCAAGGCAACGTGGTCAAGTTGTCCAAAAAGAGTGAAAATGAGACAATCTTGAAAGTAGTGAAAGAAGATGCTGTAGACAGAGAAAGGTAGAGAGAGGAAGAGACAGTGGCGAGACAGCAGAGAGGCGCTCTCTAGCTACTGAAAACAAGCAGACATTGGAATACTAGAGTTCTGTTGTCAGAGACAGAATATTCAACAATGCACATCGAGGTATTCAAAAGCTGTCTTCATCACCATAGACCTACTATACAGGGAAACCCTTGGGGCTAAAGGAAAATGATGCCAGAACAAAACAGGGATCTGTACAGAGATGGAGAGGACTAGAAGTGGGGCTGGCCAAATAGCTCAGTGAATTAGGGGCATAGGGACCGAGGGCTTGATCCCTGGATCTGTACTGCTGGCCCCACTCCCAGGGCACCCTGAGATGGTGATTGAGACTGGGCGTGGTGGTGCACGCCTGTAATCCCAGCTCTTGGGAGGCTGTAAACAGGTGGGTCACTGCTAGTCCGATCTAGTAGTGAGAGCCTGAACACCCTGCAGACCCTTCCCTAAAGTACAGAAAAAGAGAAATAATAATTAAGCTGAAAATATATTAAAGTTGCATTGTTCAATGTCTTCAAAGATAATTTTAATCAAATGCGCAGTGTGGAATTAGCCATGTGGAATTTGTAGCAGGTGACATCAAATCAAATATACAGTATGAATAGCACCAGTGTGGTAGGAGAAGAATCTCAACACTCGGCATCCTGGAGGGACACGGTGGTCAGTTAAGATTGTACTCCGGGCTCTTAAGGCTGCTGGGACCAGACCGGCAAAGCGGAGAGAGGTGAGCCGTGCGCCAGTGAGGCCATGCAGCTAAATCACAAAGAATAAGGAATGTATTCAATTAAGCCAAAAAAGGGGAGAGGGAGAGAACAAAGGGAAAAATACAAGTGGAAAATAGAGCACAGTCAAGACTTTTTGAAATAAATCAGAGCCATATGTGTAAACATTGTATTGTCTCACTAGTGTGAAAAAATGAACAAGTAAATAAGACCCAAAATGTACAATAGGTACTGTGGATTGGGAAGAAACTGTTCAAAAGACCAACTGTGACGGGGAAAGGGACAAGGAAGGGAGGGAAGATAGAGGCATGAACACAAGCCAGTGAGGAGCGATCTGCAGCTAGTTTCTCTGAGTTTGTCAAAATGAAAGCTTCCTGCTAATGTCGCGTAGAGGAGCTGGCAATTGCCACCTTCTCCTCTGGATGACCACTAAGGAGGCAGCAGGACACAAGGCAGCAGCTACCACAACTGCCCTATAAGCTGTGTGAAACTCAGGATGGAGGAAAGGAGAAAAGAAGGAAGAGACACACACGCACACGCACGCGCACGCACGCACACGCACCACGCACGCACACGCACACGCGTGACAGCTAAGGTGATTGGCAGTGGCTTGTTCAAAGGAACAGGTGATGCACCGTTGTATGATCAGTTTTGAGTGCCCACATCTGGTAATCTAAGCAGCCACTCTGCAAATAACAGCATGTAATCTAACAACTATTGTTAATTTCCTATCATCTCGCTTTGAAACTCTGTATTGTTCTGATTATTTTTTATTGTTTGCTTTTTTTCTCTTTAAAATAAACTTTTTAAACAGATGACTATTTCAAGACAGAATTAGAGCAATGACCACATTACACGTAAATTACAGAGATACCAGGCTGACATGGCAGAAACTTGGGCTTGGATCAAGCACAAGGGGGAGCTGTCTGCTACCTGCCAGTGGCTCGCTTCAAACATAAGAACACAAAACAAGCTAAAAGTCAAGGTGGGGAAAGATGCCACCTGCAGTGGCAGGGGCTGTGTTGGCAGCAAAGAAAGCAGATTCCAGGCCCGTGAGCGCCGCACAGGAGGAGGATGTGGTGAGAAGCGACTCGGCTGGCTGCTCACCAGGGGTGCACCCCGGTGAAGAAATGCGGGCAGCTCATTTCCGAGCCTCTAAACACATGGACCAGAAGCAAGGCCGTTACACTCAGCAGGAGAAGCAGGCAGCCACACCGCCATGGTCAGAGTTTAGTCGCCCTTCCTCAGCAATCGATACGACGACTAGACAGAAAGATGGTCAAGGGTGTGGAAGACTTAAATACTCCGACCAAAATCCTACGTAATTGACATTTATGGAATGCTGTACCCCAACACAGCAGAATGCATATTATTTTTCAAGTATACTCGAAAGAGTTACAAAGACAGACCACATTCTGGGTCAGAAAATAAGTCCCAGTAACTTTAAGAGGATTCAAGTTACATACAAAGTGTTCTGAAGCTGTAAAGGAATTACAGATTAATAACAGGGAGATCTTTGGAAAATCTTCAAATGCTTGAAAATTAAACAACTCATGAGTCAAAGAAAAAAAAGTAAATTAGAAAGTATTTTTAAACTTACGCATCAAAGATGTTTGTGGAAGGAAATCCTAAGAAGAAAACATTCTAGCAGTTGACGCCTGCATTAGAGAACAAGAAATTTCTCAAACAAAACCTCAATTTCCTAAGAAGAGAAAAGTTAAATTCAAAATAATAAGGAAATGATAAATATCAGAAATGAAATTGTGTACAGAAAAACAGCTGAGGAAACCAACACAACCAAAAGTTGCTTCTTTGTTAGATCCACACAATTAGTAACTACCCAGAAAGGCCAGGGAAGGAGAAGCGAGCTGCCAGTGGTGGCTGCTGCCGTCGGCTGAACCCCTGGCTCAGGGATTTGTCTCTGGCACTCACGCATGTCCTGGGATTTGTCACAATGTGGTGGTGTTCAGAGCGCAAGAATGGGTGTCCCCGAAGACAGCAATCTGAAGAAGCTGAGTCGATTATCCTTCATGACGGGCAGCCTCATGGGCCACACAGCACCGTCATCTGCACACACCGTCATCTCTAGAACAGCTGCTGGGCTCCAGCCACTCTGGAGGAGGAGAATGGCAATAGGCTTCATGCTTTGGTGAAATGTTGAAGGTTCTGGAAAAGTATTGAAGGCCAATTGTGCTGCTGTTTCTACTTTTGAGTTATGTTCCTCTCACGGCCAAAGCCAGCAATTTTCCTAAGTTTGCTTGATAATAATGGAGGCAGATTCTTATTCATAGAATCGTGGTCTCAGGTAGTACTGGATAAAAGGGAGATACCATCAAAATTTTGCTAAAATTTTATAATTCTTCCCTTCTCTTTTCTTTTTTCTTTTTTTTTTTTTTTTAAGTTTGTTTATTTTTTGTATTTTAGGGAAGGGCGTACAGGGTGCTCAGGGTCTCACAACTAGATTTGACTCTTGTGATTCTCGGCTATTAGCCTCCCAAGCACTGGGATTATAGGCAGACGCCTCCACGCCCAGTCTTAATCGCTGTCTCAGTGTGCCCTGGGGGTAGGGCTGGCAGGCCCGGGGATCAAATCCAGGCCTCTGCGCCTGCTTGTAGGTACTTTAATCCATTCTACTCCCCCCCCCCCCGATTTTTCTTGTAATGTTTTATTCAAATCTGTTTTTTGTTTTTGAAAAAAAATGGTATGAGTTTTTTATCATTAGGTTTCTCTCTAGCTTGGATGCTGCTAAAAGTGTTTTTAAAAATTTAAAAGTGAAGAGGGGACTCTTTGGTCCTAAGCTTCAGGATTGAGGCCACTCCCTTGGTAAACTTACCTTGGGGAAAGCAGTCCTATGCATTTCAGGTCTTTGTAAAGAAACAGCTTTGTACTATGAAAAAGAAATGATTTTTCAGTCCTCATTAATTTTATTTCTGAGAGGGTGACAGAGACCTTGTTTTGCAGCATTCTTATGCACTGCGACAGGCCTTGCAACCCTCCCTCTGGGTCTTACAGATGCCAGGGTGGCTGCCGCTTTCTGCTGGCCCAGAAGCTGTGCTCGCTGGCTCATGCTCTGGAAATCTTCTATTGCTCCAGGAACTTTAGCTGCATCTTCAGCAAGATCAAAGGGACTGGAAGAGCAAGTTGTTCAAAACACATTTTTTTCCTTCCTGTATTTAGGACAGGGTCTTCAGGGTCTACAGGGCCTCACTACATAGTCAGACTTACAGTGATTCTCCTGTTTTCAGCCTCCCAAGTGCTGGGATTATAGACGCATGCCACCATACCCAGTCCCAGTTGCTGTCTCAGGGCGCCCGGCTGGTGGGTGGGGACGGCACGGGCTGCTGCATTCTGCCTAAGTGGATGCTTTAGTCTGCTGAGCTATCAGGCTGGCCCCAAAACATGTTTTTGTTAGTTGACTTAAGCTTGAAGTCATGAAAGGAAAGGAAAAGGGCTGCCCAGGAATTCTGTACAGCAATAGTCCTCTAAAGAACATAAGGACACACAGATGTGTGGAGGCGAGAGCTGCTCAATCCAGTCCCAAGGGTGCTGTGAGTGAGTGACTCTGCGCTTTGCTCAGTAGCTAATGTTAACGTCCAGTGTTCTCAGAGTCCTCTGTTGCCTTACTGAGAAGCTAGGCTGAGGCCAGTCAGTGTGCAGAAGTCCTCCAACCCCACCAACCAGTCAGACTTTCCTTCTTCTTCATCAGTATGTCCATTTGTGAGACCCCAGGACTTTTGCATTTTCCTTCCCAGAATGCAATACTTCTAGACACAGCCAGGAGCGTGCATGAACCGCAGTGCCCAGGCCAGGAGGATTTGCAGTGTCCTAATTCCTTGCTGTGGGCTTTGGGCCAAGTTTCAGTGGACAGCGTCATGGGCACCCTGAGCCCTTGGGCACAGCTTCTTTGAGACATGTGTTGAAAGGCCCAGGGTCACGGCTAGGCACCCATCTCTCTGCATGGCATCCTCCTGTCATTGCCTGCCAGGAGGATGCTTTGCTTCATTTGTACGGTCTGCTCACTGACTGCCCCTCTTCTTGTACTTTTGGCCAGAGGAACACCAAACTCACTGGAAAAATGTGAGAGCGCCCACCACAGACCCCGTGTGCAGCTGCGTCAGGCAGGGCTGGGGCTGCCTGCTGCTGCGGCCCATCCACCACCGCAGGCACCTCCTTCGCCTCCCTCTCCTGTGTGTGTCTCTGGCCTCTGGCTTGTGCCAGCGATTGGTTCCTGTTCCTCCCAAGGACATGGTATGTGCCTGGCTATGGCCCGGAGTTGTGGCAGAGGGCCTTTCCTGAAGAGGTGTCATCTGGTACCAGAGCTGGGTTGTGACGGCCCACAGCAGGGTGCTCTCCACCCCCCTTTCTCTTCCCTCCTTCGGGATGGACTTCAGGACCCGTCCTGGGGCCTCTCTGCATCATTGATTTAATTTACTTTTCAGGACAAAGTCAACAAGACAATTTAGCACATTTTAATTCTGCTATTTTAAAAATAAAATGGCAAGAGAAAATGCTATTAAAATTGATTTCTCTGTCTGTTAATTTGCTAACAGTGTCAGATTTTACCCTGATGTTGCAGAGAAGATTTTGACATCTGTAATTTAAAATAAATGTCTGAATAAGAAAATGCTCATTTAAGAATCCTCTTCTTGAACAGTCTTTAAATAATCATGGAAGGTGTGTTCCAGAGGGACAACGGTTTATGGATTCTGAGCTCATGAGCTAGCGATGGGGACATTATGTCCTGTGCTTGAAGTGTGTGCAGAGCACCGCGGTCTACGTGGTGGGGCTGTGTCTGAGGTTTCAGGTAGCCTGCAGTGTCAGGGCAAGGACCGGGTCAAAACCAAATCCTTATGCAGAAACATCTTCCCACCCTCCCCACCCTGCCTGTTCTCCCCTAACCTAACCATCTAGCTCCTAACAGCACCCTGTGGCCCCAGAATCTCACTCCGACTCCCAGGAGTTGCTGCGGGCCCGCGCTCCCGCGCCGCCGTGACCAGCCCGGGGCCAGCTCCTGTCAGCAGGTCCTCCTGGCTCAGCTTCAGCCTCCTGTGTTCCCACCTCTCGCTCTCGGCACCTCTTGCTTCCATCTAGAAATGTACTCAATCAGCTAATTTTCTGCACAGGGGCCAGAGGGATGAGACGATGACCGTTCTCTCCCACATCTGTCTGTCCTGCGTGCGTGCGTGCGTGCGTGCGCCTTGTGTTCGTGCGTGCGTGCTGTGTTCGTGTGTGCGTGCATGCGTGCTGTGTTCGTGTGTGCGTGCTGTGTTCGTGTGTGCACGCTGTGTTCGTGCGCGCGCGCTGTGTTTGTGCATGTGTGCGTGCTGTGTTCGTGAGTGCGTGCGTGCGTGCACGTGTAGTTTTGTGCGGCTTCTCCTTAGAACTCCCAACATCCTCTGCTGGCCCAGATGCTCAGGCGTCGTGACAGGCCTGGCGCACAAGCGCTGGCCCGGGCCTCCTGCTGGTCGAGTCTTCTGCAGCCCCTGGCCTCTCCCTAAGCGCACCAAGCGCATCCTGCTTTTCCTCTCCAGTGACCTGTTTCTGTGACTTTCTGCTCTGCAAGGGCCACTCTTTAGGCAGACCTTCCCGTTCCGTGGCAGTCCTGCTCCCGAGCCTTCTCTGGCCCGCGCCAGTTTCATTTCTCTGGAGACCGATTGGCTTCCTTGCTGACTGCCAGCCTCTCCGCCGACTACAGCTGCGGTGAGAGCGGAGCCCTTGCCTGTGGGGCTCGCCAGCTGGCTCCGGTGCAGTGGCTGCAGCAGGCGCATAGGATTCCTGAGACATCGTCCCGCATGCCACGTAAAGCAACAGGCAAAGGCGGTCCCTTTGTGGCCAGAGCTGGCCTGACTGGCAAGTGCGCATGTGCTCCATCCCCAAGCCCTGACTCCTGGGGAAGGGCTCACTATAATTCTTCACTTCTAGTGGGACTCTTTTTCCGGGTTCAGTGATTCCACATTTTGAAACTGAACCTCTTCCCGACCTCATGTGCGTTTGGTCTCTGTGAAAGGGGCCGCCAGCTCGTGGACCAAGCCCCGCTCCGTCGGTGGCCCTGCTTCACACGCAGGCAGACAGGGTTTCCATGTTGGTGTCCCCAAAATAATAGCATCTCGTTCCTCTTCTTCTCGTGCCCACTCCCTTGAACACTGGCCGAGGAGAGTGATGACGTCACTGCACGGGGCTGTAGGACCTGCGTCTACAGCAAGAGCATGGCAGTGAGTAATGAAACGCCCGTGAAAAGCAAGGGTGGAAGGACTCGTACGTAAAGAAAAATGCTCTAGACTTCGAGCTCAGCCAAAGCACTGCTATAGCATCGCTCACAATTATTAATGGCGTTGAAATTGTGTGCGAGGGACATTTATTACATCCCTACTGTCAGGCAGCAGTACTGTGCTAGGCATCACATTTCGTTGATCTAAGGCACCACGAATTATGAGGCACACTTTTAGAATTTTATGTGCCACCCTAAACGACAGTGGTTCAACAAGCATATCACATCAACTGCATGATACACTCTGATTATAAATGAAGAACAGAATTGTGGGTAAGAGAAATTCACCATCAAGCAGGGGCACCATAGCTATTAAATAAAGCTCCAGTACATTGGACAATGCAACAACAAAAGCATACACTCAGTACCAGAGCCGTGGTAACAGCAGCTTTCCTGAAAGAAGGCAATTGGTCTCCAATAGAAAAAGAAGAGTTCTCTATGTAGAGTGAAGAAATAACATTTCAAGACGAATGAGCTGGGCCAGTGAGATAGCTCAGTGGACTAAGTGCCTGCGTAGGCAAGCACAGGGACTGGAGTTCAATCCGTAGCACCACGTGCCATTCTGATCCTAACCCCGGTAGTGCATGCCTGTAACCCCAGGGCTGGGGAGGCTGAAAACAGAAGGATCACTAGGAGTCTGAGCTGCAGAGACCCCGAAAAGGGAGAGATGTGGTTGGCACTTGCAAAAGGACCGTGACTGTTTGGTGGAAAAGCTACACACACACACACACACACACACACACACACACACACACACACAGCCTGAATAGAATTACAGCATGTTGAAGTGAAAAAATTTTATTATAGTAAAAGACACAATCACGAGCACGAGTCACTCTCACGGTGTCCCATCCCGTGCACACTCTTCCCATCATCCTTTGCGCTGGCTGACACCTCTCCAAAGTCCTCTTCCCAGAGCATCTGCATGGTGCACTGCAAGAGGCATGGCATGTGCTGTTGCTGGGTGCCATCCAGGGGAGACTGGCTGACGAGGCGCACCACATCCCTCTCACTGGGCCTGGCGCTGAGTGGCTCCTGCCTCTCCCTAAAAGTCAAAATGACCACAAAAGGGAAACGTTTAGATGGACTCAGAGCATCTGGGCAGCCAGACAGCACAGCTAGAGACACTCATGAAAGAGGACTCCACAGCTGCTGGGGTGCGCGGGAACCGGGGCGAGTGTGTGTGAAGCGAAGGTTTTGAGGGGGATTAAAGGCAATGTGCCGAAGAGGAAGAAAGGCAATGTGTCTTACTGTAATGAATTTCTTTTTAATTAAACATTCGCCATTTCGGGGAGAGGTCTGATAAAATATACATAGTTGTTAAAATTGTAATTGTATTTGCTATTAGCCATAGGGCTCAGAGCAGTTTTTGTGGTAAAATCCATGGAAAAATGCAGAGGTGTAAAGTAAACTGTGTTCCTTTGGGGGAGTTTTACAGAAATGCACACACGTGGTTGTCCAGGTAATTCTGCGAAGACCTGATACTAAGACACAGATGTGGCAGGGCATGGTGGGCAGGCCTGTGATCGCAGCACTGGGGAGGCTGAGGCAGGTTCAAAGCCAGTGTAGGCTACAAAGTGAGTTCAAAGCCAGCCTGAACTGCATTGTAAAACCCTGTGGATTGTTGTGAGTTCGAGACCAGCCTGAGCTACGAAGTGAGTTTGAGGCCAGCCTGAACTGCACAGTGAGACCCTGTCTCAAAAACAAGACAAAAAAAAAAAAAAAAAAAAAAAAAAAAAAAAAAAAAAAAAAAAAAAAAAA